>JANHFX010027951.1:0-25149 GCA_027560015.1 Chloroceryle amazona
ACTTCCTCCCCCTCCCTCCTCCGCCGCCGCCCCGCCCGCCGCCGGCGCCGCCGCCGCGCCCGCCCCCTCCGCCCCGCCCTCCATGGCGACTCTCGCGAGAGCTGCCGCACCGGCGCGCGGCCGCCCGCGCCTGAACCATAGCGAGTGGGGAGGGTCACGTGGGGAGGGCCGGCAGGGCGGTGGCGGCGGGCGGCTGTGGCTCCCGCGGCACGTGACGCAGGGAGCAACGGCTGCGCCGGGCGCTAGAGGCGCCTCTTGACTGGCCGCGCGCCGGCGCTGATTAGCTTGGCGCGGCGGACCGGTCACGCGGCGGGGATTATCCCTTTCGTCGCGCGGGGGAGGAGGAGCGACGCGCGAGCCGCCGCGCGCAGCCCTCCTCCCTCCTGCACACCCCTTTAGAGGGGCGGGTTCCCGCCGCCAAGGGAGGGGCTGTCGGGACGCGGCTCGGGACACAGCGCAGAGCTAGCGGTTGGGTTTTGGTCTTTTTTCATCTGCGAGAGGAGATTCCCGCATATACCGGGCTGCGGGTGTTCTCTGAGCGGCAGAGAGCAGCGCCGCAGCCGCGCCGGGGAAAGGTGCGGGCCCGCGACCGCTCGATACCTCTGAAGTTTTAAACCGATCGGGCGTTTCCCGCCGCTCATCTTCATCCGGTTGCCTGTGGCAGTCTGATAGTTTCATAGTAATAAGCGAGCAGGTCGGTTTAGAGCTACTGAGCGTTCGGGTGTTTTTTCCGAAAAATTAAACCCAGTAGTGCACAGCAGCACGAACAAGGAGGCAGAAGGTACCATAGGCGGGTGGGTGTATCCAGCCAGGCCGGGAAGGGGGAAACGGCACCGAAGGAGCTTGGACGGGTTAGGTTACCCCTCTTGAAGGTGCATGCTGTGGTGTGTGAGCTAGGTCTGAAACTAGCTAAAGGCTTCTGTGACTTAGCACTCCTTCCTTCAAGCTGCGTGGATCTCAAATCTTTCAGCATAAGTGCCACTGGTTATGTGACATCTGTTAACTTTGGGGCTTTCAGTAAATAAGTTCTGGTCCCAGGAGAGTGAGCATGAAGCATCATCTGTAGGGAAAAGCAACTGAGTTAAGAAGACAAGCTCGAGCCAGGGCTGTGGAGTTTGGCTGCGAGGGGGCCTCACACCACCCATGTGCCACGTACTCCCCAGAAAGCGTCATCTTCCCTGCTTGGCGGCATTTCTTGTTCTTGCAGGTTTGAAGTAAGTTGTATGGAGGCACCAGAATAAAAGAACACCTGTTTTAAGAGCTCAAATGCTTAGAAATTCTAATTGATTGTTGTGTTGGAAAGAATGAAGAACTGTGAACAGCAGCTGCGGAGAGAAGCTGGAAAGGTCTTCAATATAGCCACTCATTATGCAAGAAAAACCTCAAGATTATAAGAGGCGTGGATGCTGACATTGCATTTTACAGAACTTGTTTGAACTCCTCCTGGGTTATTCTTCTGCTACCTTTAAGAATTAAAGATTACTCTCTAAACCTTTTGCCCATTCCTATTTTGCCCTCAAATAATAATATGCTGCCAAACAATTTTACAGGGCTATCATGAAGCTTCAAACTCATTCCCAGGTGAACCCAGGTACCTACACGCTGAAGTGCTGAAGTGAAACATCCTAACTTCTGTCCCTTAGAGGTCTGGGGTGAAGAAATGCAGCCTTCTGTCTTCCCTTCAGGAAAGTACATAGCTCTCCTAAATTTCCTTACATCTCGAGAACAGGCTGTTCACTGTCTCCATTTAAATCTATTTCAACACCTGCTATAATGCAGCTTGCAACCAGTTCTCACTGGGCGCTCCCCATTCAGTTACTGGTTTTCAGCATTAGCTTGAGATAATGGATTCAGAATTTAAAGGGTACAAAAGGGTGCCTGTCTTCACTTAAAGTTCTTATCATCATGGATCAAAACGAGAGCACCAAATGTTCTTATCATGTTTAGCATATACCACTAGCACTCTACAGCTGTATTTTCTGCCTAAAATCCCATTACAACTAGTTCTTCTACAACTTCAGTGCAAATTTTATACAAGCTGTTAACATTTTATAACCAGATGAAACTGAATACTGATTAAATATACAGATGCACAATGCAGCACAGACAGACATGCATTACCTGCCTGATCTTCCAGATTCTAAATTATCTTGAAGATTTTGCACATGCAGAGGAAATTTAATGACAAAGACTTACTTTATCATTAGGACCCAATCTTTGCCTTCATATTTTTGCGTCTTTAACAATCTTAAAGCGCAGTGTTTTACCTCATTGTGTAAATCATTGCGTAAAACTTGTGGAGTTTGGGTGTTCAACTTACATTTTTTATTCCTTCAGTAATTGGTGGAATAGTATTAAGAATGTTCTCATCTGACTGTAATTAGAATTTTACATTAACTTTGTTAATAAAAAAAGGAAGGTGTAGAGAAGATTACATATATCCCTGTCTGAAAATTCTTAACACATCAAGAAGAAGTAGAATTTCATTAAATAATGTCAGTGTATAATCACTATGATTTATGCAGGGTATGCACATTAATTAATTGCCGTGCAGAGTGCTGCAGTCACCCATTCAGTCACAGGTTAAGGTAATTAAATACTGTTCTTGCTATTGGAGAGGTTCCAGACCTTGCCCCCAAAGACGGAACATTGCATTCTCACTAACTTAACAGTTTTCATTCATGAAAACAAGGAAAGAATTGGTCCAGTTAAAATGTATTGGAGGGATGACAATGTGTTTTACTCTCAAATCCATTTAAACATCTGTGAAAAAAATATGCTGAAGGAAAAGAGTATTATATGAGAATGAAGTTGCCTTTCTTGTACTTTGAAATTTAATTAAAGCAATCTGGTTGAAAATCGTACCATTAGGTAGCAAAATGCTTGCATGAAGATATTTCAATAAAGAAGGTCAGCAGAAGGGTTGCGAACTTGAGGACAATAAATATTGTTGAAGCTGTTTTATCTAGGTTCTCTTTTCCTCTTACACGAAAAGCTGGTATTCCCAGGGCCTAAACATCTGAGGTGCTGTCTACTTAACTTCTGATGTCCAGTAGTCTTTTATGGAATATATTTGGAGAAGCAACATAGTCAAGATCCAAATGCAATTGGTAGGAAAACACAGAAGTAACCTGCACAAACCACGTTTTTTTTCTTTTTTTTTCTTTTTTTTTTTTTTTTGACACTGCAGAAGAGCAAAGCCGCCTTTGTAGTCTGACACAGGCTGGTATCAGCAGGAACGGCTGATATTCAAAATCCTTCAGGTTCAATAGGGCAGATATGGACACAGCTATAAAATCAAATTCTGTCTAATACTATTTCTCCCGGACTGTTCTAAGACTGAACAGAAGAGTGGTGACAGCACAGGTGGCCAGCAAATGATCTCACGAGAACAGAGACTAAATGTTCATCGGCATTTTTCTTACCTCTCATGAGAAAGATGCCTGTGCACTCACCAGGTAATCATGAAAACCCATTTCAGTCAACAGTCACTGAAGTAAACCATCTTTCCATTCCTATAGCAGGACTCAAACTAGATAGAACATTAACATTTCAACACTGAAAGTATCAAGCTTTACTTTGAGGAAGTATTTTTTAAGAAATAGAACATGAAACCCTACTGTTGCTAAACACTGGGATTTATTTTGACAGAGACATGCAAAGTATTACCCACACAAAGACATTATTTCTTCACCTAGAAGCATATTGTTCAAATTGTTTCTGATTAATAAGTTGCCAGTGGTGTAGGAGGCAGGTAAAAGTACAAGTCCCCACATAGACCTTTTTCACCCTATCACATTTACAAAGCATCCGTGCCGAGCTGAAGTGCGGATCGCTGCCAGTTCAGTCAGTGGAGAAAGGCAAATGTTGCCTTTCATAGAGCGTCAACAGAACTCTGTTTAAATTCTGGTTTAGGATTTTTAAAAATTCTGTTTATTTGGCATAACAAAGACTGAAATGTAATGGATAAAAGTAATAATTTTCTTTCTTCCTAGGAATCAAGTCCCAGTAACATGACATTGATTATCCTTCAGAGATTCTTATTACAACTGCAAAAGATGAAATCTTTCCCTTTCTATGAAAGCAGGGATTTCAGAATCGTTTAAAGGCAACCTAAATACTCAAATGCACAGAAATATCTGTGCATACTCATTTCCAGCACCCTTTTAAAGATAACAGTAGTTTGTAATACACTTGTCAAATTTATTTTTCACCACAAGTAGAAGTATCCCCGAGGATTCAGCATTACTTCTGAAGTTTGGTCTTTTTAATGTCTTCATAATTATTCAAATTGTTTTCTGCTAACACCCAAAAATTCCAGAGCGTTTCCAGCCTTGAGTTTATCCTGTAAAAACAAAACAAATATACGTGTTAGTGTGTGTGCTTAACTCATTTTACTCAAATGTTTTTCCTTAGGCTTTCAATGAACTGCTGCAAAGAGACTAAGGGGCCTCTTCTGGTCTTTGTAGCAATCAGTGTACTACACTGATTTTTTTAGTGTTTTATCTCAGGTCTAAAACCAGAGGCTTAAAAAGGAGAGGGAAAAAAACCCCAAATGTAAAGATCATACCTTCAGTTTACTGTCAAAATCTTCCATTGAGTCAATCAATTTTCCAGGTTCCAGTTCCCCAAGTGGAAAGGGGTAATCTGTCCCCAAAATAACTTTGTCCTGGTAATAAAAACCCATGTTGTACATTTTATAACAACATTAAACAATGTAGTTGCATGTGCTTTCTGGAATTTATAATAACCCACAGGAAATTACATGTGTACATTGGACTGAGTAATTACAGGAGTATGAAAATCATCTTTGGGCTCCAAATTTTACTAGGAAAAAAAAAAAGCTTGAAAAAAATGACTCAAGAGTTTATTGGATGAATTTAAGTTTGGAAAAAAAAGTAGAAGTTATTTGTTAATCATTTTTGTGGTGCCTAATGAAAGTTTGGTGTATGTTTATTCTGACAGAAAGTTCAAAATGCAAATCCCAGGCCCATGGTAATGAGTGTTTATTGCTCAGGTCAATACAACACAAACAGTAATTTCCTACTCTGATTTTCTGTACTGTGGTACAGGTTTGAAATGTAACAGAAAAGGCATCTGTTGTTCTGCACTACTCACACTGCTTCTGCAAGTAGGTTGCCTAAAATGCAATGATTAATCTTGGTTAATTGTTGCCATAATGAAATGGCCAATAAAGGTTACACAGAATTCTTCTGTATCTTGACTTATTTTTTTGGTTCTTTTTCATGCTCTTTGCATGCTCTGCACTGTTGTGTGCAGCCCAAAATGAACATGAGAGGTTTTGACACATTTCCAGTGTGACAAGTTCTCCACCAAACCCAGAAAAGATGCTTGGACTTGCATTCCTGATTTTGAAATTCTTGACTACACACACACAGAGTCACAAACACACACAAGCTTAAATTCTATGTATGTGAGGAGAACCTGCAATAAAAAATACAAAGCAAAGTCATCTTTTGTATGTTACCTTAAAAGCTGTAGTAATTGCAATGTGATACTACATAACCTGTGGTACAATGTAGAATTACTAAAATGCTACAATGAAAAAGAAAAGCGTTTAATTTAATGTAACTAGTCATCAGTTTCAGATAACAAACTCAAAATCTCATTTACAAAATTTCATATATTTTTGGAAGTCTATTTTTTTAAAAAATGCCATGGTCTTTAACTGGGATTGAATAATAGTTGTGCATTTGAAACACGTACCTTAGAATATGAGTGACATGATATGATTTGTTTCTGAAAGTAAGCCAGTGAAAATGAAATTCAATAAGAATCGAATCTGTATTCATCACTTCTTTTATCAGAGATGAAAAGAAATAGGCAGATCCTCAAGAGGTCCACATTGTTATAGGTTCATTTTCACTCTGGAAAGCTATTTTCCCATTTTATCTACCTTGGAGAGTGCATACTGCCAACTCTCTTGATTTTATCAAAAGTCTGTTTTCATTTAAGCTTCATCTCCTAGAGACATGAATATTTAAAAACCACAGTTTTCATTAAAATTATGTTTTCAAATGTCTCATGAATTCGGAGCGCTTGTTAAATATTTGAACTCCACTACCAATACTGAAATAGGGTGAAGAAAACATATTTCCATTATTTTATGGAATGATTCGGTTTTCTTATTTCTCAAATGCTCTTTTTAAAATATTTTTTTATTATTTTATTAATATTTTGCCTCCAGTAGATGTCACCCAAGAGTCTCTGAAAGAATGTACACAAAACCTAGGACTCCAAACAGAGATACACGTTCTATTGTTCTGTCCTATGTTACTGTGTTAGAATTTAATTTGGAAGTCTTGCCGTAAGATTAAAATAGAATTCATACTCCTCTGTCTACTAAATCAAGTTCTGAGTGTAGATTAAACAAAATATGGTTGCATGTGTGTACTTTCAAGCATTTAAATACATTATTTTATTTATAGTATTCTATCTGATACCAAGACATTTTATAGAGATGAAAAAAGAAACAATGTATGCCATTTATAGAAAAAACTATCCACAACCCAACAAGCAATACACGTACTAGCTTGATATGAGAAAATGGAATTCTAAGAAGAGGAGAAGGAAACCCAATATTTGCCCAGCTATTTATTAGTCAAGGTTAAGTACACAGGGCAGGTTTGTACATTCTTCTTTACATCTCTATACCAAAGCAGAAGGAAGCCTACACCCTCATTGGAATAATATATATTATTTCAATGATATATTTCTTTAACTTGAAGTGTTTCACAGCTAATAGTGTGATCTATTAATTAGCAGTAAAATTAAAGGCCGTAAATCATTATGAAAAATTCAGAAGCAGCATTATTGCTCTGCTGCCTTTGATATTTACACTCTTTGAGCTTCAGTTTTGTACCCATCTATAAAATGGGGGCTGCAATACCTGTCTTCAGCAAAAAGCCTCAGAGAACTGGTGTGAAGTCTCTACAGGTAAGTAATACTCCTACCGTAATAGATGTATTATTCTAGTATTCCAAAGGGTATCAATAAAGTCTATTTTCCCTAGAGAAAATAAGGGAAACTTATATAATTAAGTTCTATATCTTAATTAGTGTGTCTCTCCTTTTAGCAAGGTACCTATGGCTAATGATTAACCTTAGTGGACCCTTCTACTCAACAGAACATTTTCCACAGTAATAGGGACGTGAATCTTAAAATGAATCTCAAAGAGCATCAAGCTCTTCCTCATATTAGCAAAAATTGTATTGGCTTTGAATCTCACCTTCTTTCCTATCAGGACACATCTCAAAAAAAGTCCGTATTGCTATGGCCAGCTCAGCTCCAATTTCTGGCCAGAGAATGTTTTATCTTTGAGTCAAGTCTCTTGAGGAATCACCATGGGGAAGTTTTTGCAGATGCACTGAATCATTCAATACCCTGTCAACCCAGTTCTTCACTTTTTATACCAGCATCATTAGGGATTTTGTGTTTATTTATATTCGCTTTATGCTACCTCATCATGGGGGGAGCAAAGGACTGCAGCAATTTTGCAGTCTTTCAAAATTCTTTCTCAGATAGTGCAGTTTTGCTTCCTTTAACTGGAACAGGCTCAAATTAACCTGCACCCAAAACTAAGAAGGGATGAAGTTAAGTGTACCTGGCTTATCACAGCTGTCACTGGATTTTAATATTCATAAGCTCAAAGCCGACACATTACATTCTGATGCCCAGTAATGGCTGTTCCCCAAGGACCCGAAGCCCTGTCTAAGCCCATCTTTACACACCCTGATGCCCTTCCTGCACAGCTCTTAGCTATACTCTAGAGAGCTGTCCTATTTCAAACCTTCAGCTCATAAAGTTACGTGTCATCCTCAAGACCCAATCACATTGGTTTTCCCTCAGCATTTATTCATCTTGTATGTGTTATTCTGCCAACATATGACTGCACTGAAAACACTGACATAATTTGACAATTTTTTAAGCATTTGCTTCTGGAATGCTATTATGTGAGAATATCAACTTTCTTTGGAAAAAGCGGGAGCTTTTTAATTGTCATAGTTATGAAGTTTGAAAATGTGATGTGAATGTTTTGGGTTTTTTTCACAGGATAAGATGCCTTAGGCTGTGAAAAAGAAAGAAACTGGTTTTTTTCAAGGTCTCCTGAGTGTTAAAAGCATTTAAGTTTTTGGGACCTGGCTCATCACTTTTCATCACTGGGGTTCCATCTGACATCACATTGCTGAAGCTCAAAATACTCAGAGGAGAATTAAAGACATCAACATCCCATGCAGTACACTGGTCAAATATATAGCATTAAGAAACTTAATTTCAGAAATCTGTTGACAAAATAAACAAGACACCAGAGAGGCTATTGCTGAGTGACGTTTAGATTATTGAATTAGAATCCATAACCTCTCTCCTCAAACTGCTAAATTGCTGTTGCCATGACTAATCATGATTAAGGGCCAGAGTCTATGTGTCACTTAGGAAGATAGGTAGAGAAGTTACAGTTTTAGATATGGTGCAAAGACAGCAGCTTTCCCACAACAGCCATAGCCTAGAGCAGCCTTGAGATGCAAAGCTAACTTGTTATGCTGAAGCAGAGCTGCTTTGAGACTTGCATTCTATCCACGTTCGAACAGGAAAAAAAGTTAAGTTTGCCAGCAATGCTCTTGACATCTACAGTTCATCTTAACCGAATCATACCAGAAAAGGAATCTGTGGGTTTCAGCCATGCTGACTCACACAGCTTCTAATTTACCAAGGTCTTTTTAACAATGGTAAAACACATGTCCCAACGTTTTAAAATGGAAAAAACCAAACACTTGAATTTGAAAATTAAGCCATCTGAAAACAAGGCACCATATGAATCAGTCTTTGCTGGCAGTCCCATCTCTAACAACCTTACACAAGGAACTAGTCTCACCGAGCTAAGGTTCGCAGTGGGTGATTTCCTGGATTGGAACCCACCATTTCAATAACTCCGTACAGGAAAAGCATGATCTACATGGCAGAAGTCCATCAGTTTATCACAGCTCAGGTTCTGATTTTACTGGGTGATTTTACCATGTGAACATCATGAGGTTCAACAAGGCCAAGGGCAAGGCCTGCACCTGAGTTGGGGCAATCCTCAGTATCAGTACAGGCTGGGGGATGACGGGATTGAGAGCAGCCCTGTGGAAAAGCACTTGAGGGTACTGGTGGATGAAAAGCTGGACATGAGCTGGCAATGAGCGCTCACAGCACAGAAGGTCTGTCACAACTGGGGCTACATCTCCAGCAGTCTGGGCATCAGACTCGGGGAGGTGATTCTGCCCCTCTGCTCTGGTGAGACCCCACCTGGTGTACTTGTGTCCAGCTCTGGAGTTCTCAGCACAAGGACATGAACCTGTTGGAGCAGGTCCAGAGGAGGCCACAAAAAAGATCAGAGGCTTGGAGTATCTCTATGATGAAAAAAGGCTGAGAGCTTTGGGGCTATTCAGCCCAGAGAAAGCTCCAGGGAGACCTTATCACAGCCTTCCAATACCTAATGGGGGCATATAAGAAAGATGGAGACAGTCTTTTTATCAGGACCTGTTGCAAAAGTACAAGGGGTGGTGGTTTTAAACTAATGGAGGGTAGACACAGACTAGATATACAGAAGAAATTTTTTACAATGAGGGTGGTGAAACACTGGTGCAGGTTGCCCAGAAGGATCATAGATGCCTCATCCCTGGAAACATTCAAGGTCATGTTGGGCAGGGTTCTGACCAACATGATCTAGTTGAAGATGTCCGTGCTTATTGCAGGGGGCTTGGACTTGGTGACCCTTAAAGGTCCCTTCCAACCCAAAGCATTCTGTGATTCTATGATAGTATGCTGTCTTCTTCCTGCTTGATGCTTCGCTTCTCCTTTTGCTTTCTCATAGAGAATAAAAAAAGGAATGACTCACCTGCTTTTGGAAGCATTAGAACTCACCTCTCCTATTACACTTGTTAGTAGCCTTAGTGCACCACGATCATGGACAAGAGAGTCTGTGTAAAATGAACCAAGGTATTTTCTTGGATCCACTTTGTTATCCACTGCACACAAATCAGGGCGCACGTTGAATCCATGGGAGATTCGCCCCACTGTATATGGAAAAGCTCCACCTGCAAGAAGAGATTTTTAGTAACAAAAGCTGAAAATATGCATGAGAAAAAAAGCCACATTATCAACAGACATCCATAAGTTTTACTGTTAGCTATTTAGAAAGTGCTCTGCACCAGCAGTTTGTGATTCCTTCCTGTTCATTAGCTTCTTTCTCTGTTTTCCCCACTTCTTCACTACTGGGATACCCAGATTCCTGCTGCCACTTGCTTGTCCCTTCCCCCAGACCATCTCCAGCCTCCCCTTCCTCCTTGTTTCCCCATAAAGGCTACTGTAACAGTTCAAACACTGGCTGAAACAGACTAGAGAGTGTTCACACAAGCAGCCGATCTGGCAGATAATCTTCTTTGAGGTAATAGTGCTCAGCTGATGGCAGGCTTAATGTGGTAGCCCTGTTTGCTGCCATACCAGAAAATACAATCATACCATGCTCAACAAGAGAGCAGGTGTTTCAGGTGGTATACCACTTACCTCCATGGGCAAA
Source organism: Chloroceryle amazona (assembly GCA_027560015.1). NCBI lineage: Eukaryota > Metazoa > Chordata > Aves > Coraciiformes > Cerylidae > Chloroceryle > Chloroceryle amazona. The sequence goes on from JANHFX010027951.1 coordinate 10,580, forward strand.
GCAAACTTTCAGCTTAGGAAATTTCTCAAAAATGCCTCCCATAATCATGGAGCAAATGGCTATGGTTGTTTCTGCTGGCATGCCTAAGAACAAACAAATATTGTACAAGAGTTTTATTTTTTTTACTTTCTTATTTCAGTTTTAAATGTTATCTTCATTTTCTTCAATTAGCCTTGAGCCTACTGAAAAAACAATAGTTATAGAGCAGGGGCCAAAGATTATGCATTATTCCTGTTATTTCTAAAGGGACATGGATCTGAACATTAGGTAACTGAAATGAGGACACAGGAACGGAAATCAAGATTTTCTGAATTCTAAGCCCTCTTTTTGTCCAACACCACTAGGACAGCAGACAGACAGGTTGGGTGTGTCCTGAACTGCACAGTACACTCTTGATTCCCCAGTTACTCTAGCTCAAAGACACGTCCAGAATACGTCAGGTTCCCTCCTTACCTGTGCTTCTGGGTTTCTTCTGTGTGGAAAGCAGGGTAGAGAGGGAGAGCTGGCAGACATTCCAACACAGTTTTTGGGTTTAGTTATGACATGGTGCCTGTTCCTACAGTTCAGCAATGGTCTATCTCTCTCTTTGCCACTGGGTAACTTGGATGCCCAGTGTTAGGAACATAACAGCAATTTAGATTCCTACATCAGGCCTCATGTTTGTGAGCACACCGAACGTTAAGTTATGCCATTAAGCTGCTTAACTTCAGACATCCAGGTTGAAATTAGGAACTGAGTTCCCCTCATCTATGGAGGAAATAATAGCTATCCAGCTCAAAAGGTTGCCTTCCATTAATGTTTTACCATATGCTCAGATGCAAAACCTTATTAGGCTTAGTAGGAAAATCTTCGCATTATACTTTGTTAAGTAAATGCAATAATTGTAGTCTCTTTTAAAATCTGTTGAGCCTGCTCTGATTAAGACGAATTGATACTGCATAGGTGATTGGGACACTAAGATTTTCCAGTGTTTATTGCACAACATATATTATATAGATATTGTGTATATTTTTCAGAATACCTCTATTATAGGCAATACAAAATCATGCAAAACAAAACAGAGTAAGCGAGGGTGGAATGAGGTCTAAACATTTCTAGGTAGCAGCATAAGCTACCCTGTTATTCAATGTTGTTCTGATTTGCCGACCAGACGGGGGAAAAACAGAAACTAGCTAATTCCCTGTGTCTATGGGGAGCTTTCAAAGTACATGTTGTTTCAGCTCTAGTTGATGTGAACTTAGATTTATTTCTTTTCTGATCAACCCATTTCTAGGAAATAATCCAAGAAATTCTAGGAAGTAATGTTTGGTTTTGCCTACTCCTTCATTTGTTCATGTTATTTCTGAGGGGATCATTTCAGAGAAAATTCACTTTTCCCTAGTTATCTGCCCTTTGTATTTAGGACGGAAGAGAGTACTTGATTCTATTGCTAGACTGAATAGCTTTATTTCTAGGTATTTTTTAAGTTAGACAAACCAAGCAAACTTAAAAACAAATGATTGATGAATTTATACAACAGATTCAATCATAGTACTTAAAAAAAAATATAGAAAAGTCACATCATTTTTCTTTGTACTTGTACATTTGCAGCAATCTTCTGGGCATAATCCAATGACAGCTCATAAATGTACATTAAGCAAAGTAAATATGCACTCACCTATTAGCCAGGGAAACCAATACTTGGACATCCTTCCATCTATCTGCATGTCCCAGGGATGCACAAAGAGACAGCAATTTAATTGTTCAGCAGCCTGCAGCAAAAAGAAAAAAAAAATAAATCTGTATCTTGACTAAGCATACCAAAATGCATCTTAGTTCTTAGCGTGCTTTAAAGATTACCTGCAAAATTGTACTGAGCATTAGTACTAGCAATGAAAACAGACCCAGAAGTAAGAACTATAAGCAATAGTTGATTATATTTACTCCTCTGGGCCATGCCATGAAGTCCTCACTCAGTTGCACAGATCTTTATGAGACTACAGGATTGGAAGCCAAGTGTTCCTCAAGACTAATGCAGTACAAAATGCTTCTTTAGCTGTGTTCGTCAGTCACTCTGCAGTATAAAACTCGGTTCAAACTAGCATTCTTTTGGTTTCATTACACATATGAGGATGAATTCTTATAATGTTTCACAGAAACATTTTAAGATGGTTTCACAGAATTGCTCCACTTGCATTCAGGAATTTTCATTGTTGTTGCACTACATTTGTCCTCTTTGTCCCTCTGCCTGTCTTAAAAACAAGTTAAAAATATTCCTAATCCACCCTAAGAGTTCAAAATCTAGCTGTATTCTGATCAATAACACAGTAGATTATTTTTTTCAAAACTACTGACACCTTTGGAAAGGAAAACAGAAGAACAATACAGGATGCTTATTCTGACTTGAGTAATTTAACTATGTTCTTAAATTTAAATATCGAGTCATCAGAGTCATTCATATGCGTAACCAGGATTTAACAGCTTCATTTTGTCAGATGTATTTCTGGACCTCCTCTTGTTGCTAAGGAGATTATCACACATTTGAAGAATTTGGGTTTATTTACCCATACATGCATAAATAAAGCTGCAACTTTTGGATTCTAGGAAGTAATTGTCATCTACATTTGTAAACTAAAAATAGTAATTCAATAACTGGCATGGTAGATTGATAAAGTTCATTATCAAATATGGCTTAATTTCACAATCTTTAATATCCAGGGATGTTTCTAAAAGTGCTAGAGGTTACACATATTAAACATAAGCTGAAGCATGTATAGTATAAAAAGGAGATCCCAGTACAAGAGAGGGATCTTAGTACAAGAGAGACATGAAGTTACTGGAGACTCCAAAGATGACGAAGGGACTGGTGCATCTCTCCTACAAGGAAACACGGACAGACCTGAGACTGTTTAGCCCCATGAAGGGAAGGTTCAGTGGGGATCTCACTGATGTGTATAAATACCTGAAAGGAGGGTGCAAAGTGGATGGAGCCAGGCTCCTTTCTGTGGTGCCCCGTGACAGGGGCAATGGGCACAAACTAAAATACAGGAGATTCCCTCTGAACATCAGGAAACACTTTTTTACTGTGAGGGTGACTGACCACGGGCACTGGTTACCCAGGGAGGTTGTGGAGTTTCCATCCTTGGAGATGTTCAAAAGCCACCTGGGCATGGTACTGTGTTTCCAGCTCTAGGTAGCCCTGCTTGAGCAGATGGTGGGACCAGATGACCTCCAGAGGTCCCATCCAACATCAGGCATGCTGTTGTTCTGTGAATCTGTGCATCTCCAAGAGTGGAAGTTGATAACTACCTGTTTATGACCATAAAAACATATTCCAGAGGCTGCACTAACAGAATTCTGGAATAAATTGAGCATTATAAAAAATAACCTGTATGAATCAAATTCAGGCTGACAGCTTCAATATCCCGTGAAACAGATACAGGCTGTACATTGATTAAACCCCATAATTTAGACAAACAGCCATCCTCATCTGAACCTCAGGCTATTTAAGAAATGCAATTTATATTAATTTTATAATCTGTACATTCAGTTTGGAAATTTTTAGTCCCATTTACATAATTCTGTATGGTACTTTTGCTCTATAGGTATCTCTGAAAATCTCAGGGAGTTTTATCAATTATCTCAGCAGGACTGCACACAGTAACTTGAACCCAAAGGAAGCTGTGCAGGAACGTTTCATTTGATACTGCACTTGCCCTTACAAACCAAGAAAACAACTCTACAGTGAGAACTCATCATGAAAATATGTTGTTATTCATTATTATAAAGTATGTTTCAGAATGTTTTATATTGCATTGTTGTCATTATATCCTATAATGAATTATCATATTTAATTAAAGCTGAATCTCTGTGGTCACTAAGCACATAAGAAGGCTCAATTGCTTTACTGTACCTATAAATTTGTTTGATAACTGGATACGTCCCAAGATATTTTTAGACAGAATTCCATATCATAAAATTCCCTAAAAGAAGGGAAGAAACATTTACTTACAGCATAGATATCGTACAGTTCTGGTGCATTCAGGTCCCATTCGTTGATGTGCGATCCAATTTGTACTCCAGGAAATCCAAGCTCATTCACGCAGCGATGCATTTCCTTCACAGCCAGGTCTGGAGCTTGCAAAGGTAACGTACCCAAGCCAATAAACCTCTTGGGGTGCTTTTTTACTGTAGCAGCTAAGTCATTATTTAATATCTGGGCTAGATCTAAAGTATCCTGAGGTTTGGCCTGGTAGGATATTAAACAGAATAGTACATTAAAATATAGTTTTCAAATGTTATCACCTCTGGAAGATATTGGATAAATGTCACTGTAAACAATTCAGAGGCAGGTTTTGAACTTAAAATTTACTTTACAGTTCTGAATAGCTGGAAACCTGTAGGACTAAATTCTGCCTTACTTTAAAACCTCTGCATGCAGTTCTGCCTCATGTCTTGAATATTTTATTGACTGATGTTACTTTTACTGGTCTTCTGTGTAAACCTGGCCTCTCTTTTTGTTCATTCCAATGAAAAAACCTCAGCATATATTTAAACATAGCAGTGAATATTTACTCTCCTATTATTGAAGAGAGAAAAACAAGAAATGTAAGATGAAGGACTGAGAATTCTACAGTGGAAACTTGAGTAAACCTCTCTAACATTTAGAAGGAGATAACAGGCATAGTTCTAATATGGGTACTGCAATATCCGTACAGTTTCTTATTTCCATACCAACCCATATTTAATGGAAAATATTCCCATAAGAACCAGAATAAAATTTTGAATCGATGCATTCAAGATCACCATACAGGGAGCATATTAATTTAAATTTGCTATTGAGTATTAATAATAAAAGTATTCTAGGTCAATGAGTCCCACATCACATTTAAAACAAAGTGGGACAGACCACAAATAAATCTTTCAGTACTTTTTTAAATGAGAAGATACTGACTGAGATCCAGGTTTCATGCATCTATACCTGTTTGTCTCCCTGCTAACCATGGATTCGTGATGTGTAAATTCTCCCTTCAAGTTTCCAGCTATTCCCATAAGGTCCCCGAAAGAAATTCTGTTGTTATCTCATTCTTTCTTACTGAGTGTACTCCAGAGTGGAGCTTTGCCAGGACATCCTGCTGCCTCTTCTGATAACTCGATTACTTTTTTGTCTTTTGTGTTTCACAGCAAAACAATTCCCCACTGACTGCTTAAACCACACAATTATAGGAGGATGCATTTATTTTTTTTCAAATGTTGTAGCACATGAATTATAAAATATGTTAGTAGGAACCTACCCAGTAACTGAACATTACAGGGACTGTGGAAAGGACTTGAACGGTGACTCCTGAAGAAGAAAAAGCCATTATTAATGTTTCCCTTTTTTTTGGTATGATGTTAAAAATAAGAAAACATTTTGTTTTCAAAGGTACAAGGTAAAAGCTTTAACAGTAAGAAAGACTGTTAAATATGTGTGTGTGAGTGACATGGATAGAATCTTTTTTTTTTTCTAGTTAAGTATCATGGTAATAAATTTTGTAGTGTAACAGTTTATTAGGATTGGAATATTTTGGCTAAGCAGAAAGAAAAATAACACTCATATTATTTGTGAAACTAAGTATTTAGATTTTAGAACACGTACAATTAATTAAAATGTGTACAATTAATTAAAATAGCGACTTAATGTTACTCTCTCTCATAAACGAATGTGACATTAAACTAACCAAATAGAGTATCTTAAGTTTACTGTGGGGTCATGTTTATCATATATGTTTGTCCTGGTTTGAGTGAGAACAGAACTAATTCTGTTCAGTGATTTTACTTTTCAGTTCAGTACTTCTAACTGCACTTTCTGAAATTAGCAGCATGTTTAATGTTTAATAATTAAATATGTGAATTAGCTCGATTATAAACAACATTATGTTAAATATGGTTGCTAAACAATGCTTTCTTAAGTGTTCCCCAAAGCTATATTGTATTAGGTTTCTTTCATCCTGTATCTGGACTACTGATGTCATAAGTATAAGAAAATCTGTTTGTTCTCAGAAATAACTTTGATGTTAAGTGGCAAAGAGAATTAAGCCTATGCTGTTTGGTTTCTGTTCAAACACAAATCTGTAACATAACTGTGTGTGACAGGTTACAGAAATGACCACAACCAGTATAGCAGATTAACAACAGAAGAATCAACAAACAGTAATTAGGCCTTCATTAAAGAGTTGCATGCAAAACTGTATTTTTTCAAAACTTTTAGGTCTGATTGTAATATTTTGTACATATTAGATATTTTGAAATGCTTTAAGAAAATCAGCTTGGTTGTTAGCAGTGAAACTACTAATGCAAACTATGGCAGAAAAAATCCAGGAAAAATCTAAGACAACAAGCTTGCCAAAGCAGTTGAATGTTTAACCAAATGATTTATCCTCCTCCTTGGTATTTTAAGTAGAAAACAAGAGGTGAAGCTGACTCAGGCACCTCTTACAAGATCTAATTCATATTAAATACTGCAGCAATGGTTTAGCATTAAGGAATAGGACTACACAATTGCATATATAATGAGGTACAGCCCAAGTTGTATTACCCACCAATATGCTACTGGACACTTGATCAGTATGTCTGAGAACATTCACCACGTTTTCCACGATAAGTATTGTATGTGGTTTCAAACCATTTTTAGCCTTCTGAGCAAATTTAATATATGCCTTAAAGGTAGAATTCCAAGCTGAACATTGCTAGAGACTAGATTTAGGGAGAAGAAGAATCAGCACAGAAAAACTTCAACTTTATACCCTCTTTTGAGGCTTTTATAAATGAGAATAAGAAAGGGTGGTTAGGATTAACTAAAAGAAGATTGTCTCCAACAAAATTGCAGTGATCTGTGTCATAGAATGGTGATATTAGTTACCTTTACAGCCTGTTTTATTGAATACTTTAATAGCTTGTTTTACTGAGTGGATCAAGACACAGGTTTGTATATGAAATAGATCTAGAGCATATCATTATGAGAACTAATTTAGTCTCTTTGGTACATTGGCTACCATTTGTTATTACTGCCAAGATTTCTTGGGCATTGTACGGACAACGCCTTTTAGCAACTAAGCTATAAGTTCTCTGAGTTAATGATACCTTACAGTGACTGATACTGGTTTTGTTCAGCTGGGAGACTCCTTGCATCTTTGTTCTAAAATTATGCCATGTTTGGAGGTTAAATTTTTGGGTATAATCTATCTTGGCCTGTGTTACAGAAAATGGTCTTTGAGCTAAGTAGTTACATCTTTGTAAACTGAAAATAAGTGACTATGTGGCCCATAGTCTTTATCATTATGTGAACAGTAAGAATGAAAAACATTAAGAACTTTTTTTTACACTTAATTGTCTGTATCTCTGGAGTGCTGTAATAAAAGGAAAAAAAATTATGGCACAAGTCACCAGATGGTGCTGTAACACATAGGTTTAGATTTTTATTTTTTTTTTTTAACCAAGTGAGCACTGCTTAGTTTGTGGAGAAATATTGTGGTATTTGCCTAATGATACATTATATTTTCTGGAGAGCCAGTGCAAAAATATGAAAAAAACCTCTCCTATATTTTCCTTTTGTCTACAAGAAATAGATGTTTTGTAGAAACTTGCCATTAGTGTTGAGGGAAATATGGGAAAGATGCCTAAAGGCTATTTATGATCCACACCGTGGTTGAATTCCGTGGTAATGCCCCAAATCCCTGAGCTAACTCAGGGAATGATTACAGTCTAGTGAAGGCAGCATATTTTAGAGAGGTTGCAAAGATATTCTAGCATTCCCATTAAACATCTAATGGTTGGAGTTTGAAATCCTGCTTCTTCAGGATTTTTTCAGGATGAAAATGAGGTAGCTGAAAATTATCTGACTTGTGTTTACATAAATTGCCCACCAGCCCTTGAGCTCTCACATTGGCCTAGGTTATGTGTTGCTGTAAACCTCCATAAGGAGAATGACCCAAAGTACCTCCTAACACGTTATCTACCCTGCGAGAGGATGAAACAATAGTCATAAAGATGATGCGTATAAAATATTTGCCCTTTGCAGTAATTGAGATTTTTATCCTTTATGAAAATATGGAAAAGATATTCAAGTTGTGTCTACTAAGAATCTGATGGAGGAAATTATTCAGGTGCCAATCTAAGAAAAATAATGTTTAGTAACAGTATTTCTCTCACAAAAGTAATTTGGAATTACAGTGTTACTAAGAACTAACAAAAATAATTGATGAGATTAAAAGTTTCTCTCTCATCCTCAGTCTCCCATCTTACAAACCTTATTTCATGGCATGTAAGTAACTTGATGAAAAGTAAATCTGCAAATCTGACATCTTACTAAGTTTCTTTCTAAATCATGAAAACTCTATTTTCTGAGAAAGCAATTGTACCAGTTCTCTAGGCTCAGAGTCCTCTAGCAAAAATACAGAACAAAATTGCAACATCTAAGCAGCAAAAGTATTAGAGAAGGAAACAAATGTACAAAAAAATTCTATGGGTAAACAGAATCTTTTTAACACTTGGAACTGAAATGAAAAGGCTTCCTCTTTTATGTAAATTACTTCTGTACCTGGAATGTATGCTGCCTTTTCAACTTCAGAGTCAGTCATCCTTACTTATGTCAAGTAATTCCTTACTGCCTTAAAAATCCCACCAAAATTAATGAGCCCATATGGGGAATAAATCATTACTGAAAATGAGTAAATTTATGGAAACAAGTGCCACTTAGGTTTGAGTATAAAGGATACCAGTTTTCACCGACTTTCATCATAGTTAAATTAATGACTTGGTATGCTAAAGCTTTTAATTGTGATACTGTTATTGATCACTTTCAGATGCACTAACAGAGAAGTCACTGTTATTCTAAATGAAACAGGATGATGTTGATTCCTTTATGGAGGTACCTGATAGGTTCATCTCTTTAATCCGTACTTCTGGATCCCAGCAGTTCTCTTGAATAACTCTAAAAACCTTTCCATCCTTCATCATCTTTGCCTGTCCCTGTGAAATGATATTTTCAAATATTATAAATGTCACAAAGTAGTACACGATAATTTATATTCACTCGAGTATATTGTGCTCCCTACAGAAATTCAGTGACATAGTTTTGTTCTTTCATTTTTATTCAGTAGGTATTTTTAATCAAAGGCTATTTTAAAATAGTCATTAATAAGACAGTCATTGATAGTTCAGATTTAATTAATAACAAAAATATCCCCTTTCTTTTGCAATACATATCACTATACATTTGTTTAGAAGAGATATCAAGTACCTTAATACAAGTTTATCCTCAAACCAAATTTTGACCTCAAAAGAATCCTCTAATTAAATCTGTGCTAAATTTTCCCCTTGGGTATGCACGTGTTCTTTTAAAGTCAATGGCATCATGATAATCCTGGTAACTACAGAAATAATTGTGCAACTCTGTTAATTTCAGTCCAGTTGTTTCATATCACCAGTGATACTGAGACAAAAGGAGAGGTATTATGTTGTCTTTAGATTACATTTTGTCTTGGGAAAAAAAAAAAAAGAATTATTGAAGAATTTCTATTTGGGGTAAAAAAATCCAACCAAAACCTAAGTGTAGTATAAAACCTGAACCAGGACAGTATGCTCTACATATGCCTATTCCCAAACTTACAAAGTTCAAAATATTACCAAGGTAATGAAATTTAATACTGAATTATGAACATAGAATTCTCTTTTTTTAACTTTATTTTTTGGTTGATTTGTCAATTGTCCAAAGAGGTTGACTAGGCACAGTGTCATATTAAGCAAAGCAAATTGTCTGGTACAGTTGTAGGTATCCACGTGGTTCTATGGACTTGTAAAGACACATGAACCAGTCTCTGTATTGGCTCACGCTTGCCCAAATTGATGAGATAAAATTCATCAATGATTGCAAGGCCTGATTATTGCTTGGTTTCTATATAGGCTACTATAGGCACAAATAGAAATGGATGTAAGTCAGAAGATCCACATGAGCCTGTGTATTTCGGCTGGGTAAGCGTAGAGATGTAGCTCGTGTATTGGACAAACACACTGCCTCTGCAGCTGAATATTGAAACCACATGAGAAAACACATCAGCTATTCCTTCACCTCCACACTAAACAGAAGATAAGCACTGGGCAGTCTTCTCACCCTCCTGGAAAGGGAATTCTCTCTCTCCAAAGGCCACTTCATTTTTCCTCATGAAGTTTGTTTATTTAGGATCTGTCTATTTTTCTAAATAAAAAAACTGTTAAATCAGAATATTTGCTACTAGTATGCTAAACCAGAAAGAACTAATAAAATTTCACTACTTCTCACAGAGCTGTTTCTGTCACCTCCTGAGAAGTTGGGCAGTTCTTAACCTTGAATTTGTTATTAACTTCATACATCATTCACAAATATACTGCCCTAATGAATATTTTAAAGCTCTCTTCAGCAAATCTAACTGTGCTGCCTTGGAAAAGTGTTGAGGTACTTGTTAGGTGTATCACAGGTTATGAAAATTACTTGAAATATTACAGTCAGTAATAACAACTACATACTCCTGATCCTCTGGTAAAACACTTCAGGTTTCTGTAAAATTGCTTTCCCAACCTGACAGAAAGCTTTACTCTAGCCATACGCTCCAATACATGAAAAAAAGATCAGTGCATTGCTGCAGATTGCCTAATAAACAGAAAAATATTTGGGGTGTGAGTAGAGAAACAGACAGAGTAGAACTGAGCATCACATCACATCACATATGAATAGGTCGTGTGGACTTTACTGGATTGCTACTGGAAGTATTTCTGTGAGCACAGGTGATTTAATTCTTTCCTCAGACATTGCCAAGGCACAGCAGCTGACCGGCTCATGTATTTTCTTCTGCTAATACTGAAAACAGTATTAGAGAGATTGTAATTTTACTACTAATTTTGACAGTGCTCACACTTAAATTCTGAGATAAACCTGCAACTGGGTTTGCAATATAGGAGAGGTATCTAGTAAGACGTGTGCTGTTCTCATTGAAGAATCAGTTGAACAGTTTGCTATTTTCATTCGCATTAACAGATTCTTTGGGAACACGTTACAGGTCAAGGCTGAGCTCAAAGCATTGTATGTTGGTAACAACGAACTTGATTATGCAGGAAAGCAAAACATTATAATCTGAATAGATTCATGCTTGTGTATGTAAGGATAGAAAGATCTGGTCCAGCAACACCGTGACTGGAAAGTGAGTCATATTGTTACAGTCTCTAGACACTGCCATTAATCTACACCTGGTATTTTTAAAATGAGAAATGACTCAGACACCTCAACTGGGAAACAATTCTCAGACATTTTTGCAGTAGTAACAATGAAAGAAATGTGGATTGGGAAATTTTTTTTTCAGGTTCAAAGCAACAGATGCAGTGCTTGAAAATATCGTAAAAGACATGATTTTTATTTGCAAGGTTAACATAATTTTCTAAGGGCACAGCTGAAGAATTCTATCATTCTGTTCTATTCTTTCCTATTTCTATTCTGTTTTATTCCATTCCATCCCATTATATGCCATACTAAACATCATCTAATGTTTAAGGCTTTAATTAATTTACGTGGAAATCAAGAAAGAGAGATTTAAGTCCAGCAGGCTGATTTGGTTCAGCAACCTACATTTAAAATTATCCCATCACTAAACTACTCGGTCCCATCCCAAACTGCACTTTCTCTCAGAATTCTCTGCAGAGTGTATAAGGCTATTATTGACTCGCCACAAAGTTCTTTTGCAAACTATTTTTAGCAAGGAATTTTAGCTTCAGACCTCTAACAAACAGCCAAGCTGATAAAAATGTCTCCAGCAATTCTCTCCTTCCTGCACCTGCCATGTATCTCAGAAGCTGTGACATCCACACTTTGGTTCAGCAGGTGGCTTGTTCTCCCCTCCTGAGCTGAAATGTCAGCACATTCCTTTGGTCCTCATTCTCAGTCCAACCTTCATATTCTGTGGCCCTTTTTCCTAAATGGTTGTTAGGCATTTGACAGCATGACCTTGAATGTTTTAGAATGAGAAAAGTGTGCGTATCATTAGGTTGCAATAAATTGACACAGTGTTGTATGCATTTTACCAGGGTTTTTTTCCAGTTAATATAAGCATATATACACTCACAAAGTATGATTTTGCAAAATGACAAGGTGATGAGGGAATGTCTAGTTTCACTGAAATTAATGGCCATGCATTGTATATTCAAGTACTTTGGTTACTTGGAAGATGCAAGTCTTGTTTCTCTAAAGACAATAAAAGTTGTATCTGTACAGCGACTGAATGAATTAGCCAAGTCACAAAAGCAACCTCTGTTGTCTTGACATTTTTTCCTTAATTATCCAGCTAATACCTTGCATTGCTTTTATCCCTTCTGTATCTGTACAACTCACGCCGTTCTTATGGTAGGCAGTTACAAGATGAAGTATTTCCATTAGGACAGGTACGTATGAAGTGAGGTGGAAAATGAACTGAAGTTTCATGACACCTCTTTTTAATGCCATCTTTCTAATCTCCCTCTCTCCAGAGGGAAATGCCACTTGCAGTGACAGATTCCTGGGAGTGGGGAGCTGAGAGGTCACAGAAGAAAGCTGACTTCCCATGACAGTTTTTGGGACAGACAGGGATATCTGACTGCCAAAGATGTTATACCCTAACAGAGGTAACGTTTTTAAAACTAGCTGGTACAGTTAACCTACATACTAATGTAGAGAGGGAATTATTTTGCCGTTATCAGCCTTACCTCTCTTAGGTCCTTGTGCCCTCCTTTAAAAAAAGCACCGATGCTGCTGATTTATTTTTTAATGCTCTTCTCAAAAGATAAACTGCAACATTTCTATCATGCTTTCAGAAGTTGTACATTGTTGTCTCACTGTGAATGTCACTGAAATTACTCATTTGCTCTATGCTGTGATCAGAACCAAGCCTTTAAGCAACCAATCCTGTCCTCCTAGAGTAAATACATGTATTCTGCTAACTTCAGTACCTGCAAGATGGATTCTGAATGTCAGCACGGACTAGGGGCACCTGGAGATACGTTGCTCAGTTGTACTAATGTATCTCAGAAGTGCCTTTGCGAAGTTATTGAGTGGACAATGATAAAAAGTGAAGTAAAATCAGACCCAGTTTGCTATTTACTTACCAATAAACCTCATGCTCCTACTTTTCTGCATAATGGTCCCCAAATCTATGGATTGTCATTATTGTTCTGCTATTTGTTCTCCTTGTCATGAAGCTACAGAAAGTACTCTTTCCCTTTCACTCTGATGTGAAGACATTTTCACATCTGAGTTCTTTAACTTTTATTGAAGTACCAGTTCCTTTTAGCTTTGCTTCTCATACAGGTGACTGCATTTAACTAAAACCAAATCTACATGTAATCATCTTTAGGTTGACCTATTCTACTGAAAAGATTTCAATTCCATGAGATGATGATGAAAAATGGATACTGGTTCACACAAGACAACATGAGTTTCATCTCTCAAGGACAAAGTTTTGCTGAGGTATATTAGGACTTGGAGTGATATTACTTCATAGAAGATAGACCTCTAGAGAAATCTGGATCAAAGACATAGCCAATCTTTATTGCCACTTTGACTTTAATAGATTTACTGTTTGTGTTCCTTCCTGATGACAAGACAAGATCAGTTTAGAGCACAAACCAGCCCAAACCTTGCAGTGATGATCCAGCTGTACCCATCCACCATATCCGTATCTCTGTGAAAGAAGAAAAAGCCAGTGCTGGTTAGCACTCTGCAATAATAACAAAAATTATCAGTTCTTACAATCCAGCCAGTACCTCATTCGAAGAGAAACACATATTCTCAGCTTTGAGCCTACAAGAAGCCCCACTGACTTCAGCAGAAATGCTGAAGTTTAACTGAGCTGGACTAACAGTTTTTGTAGATCTGAACTTTTATCTCTCTCTTCAACAACATTTTAAAGTAATTTCTACAACTGACTTCAAAGTGCTTAAAGTTGCTTATCGTAATGATTTCAAGACAGAAAATTAAATATGAATATTAAATGAATATTTAAAAGTTGGCAATATGAAAATTGAGCCGACAATTTTCCAATCTGTGATCAGTTAATCATTAGCACAAAGATGTATTGATTCCACTTTTCAGCTTCCATGATTCAGCAGCAGGACTGAAGGTCAGTCTCCTGTCTATTAATATTTAAACAGCCAAGAGAAGCTAAAAAGGAGCAGCTTAGATGCTCATTGATTCTTCCAGAGAGATTCAAAATTGTTTATACAAAACCCCCCAAGCCTTCGAAAGACACCAATTTCCTTTCACTTTCACAAATTGTCAGATTAGAAATAAATGAAATCTTGATAGATCACAGACTGAAAACAGTGCTCAGAATTCACATTTTTCTGTAAAGAAACATTTCAAAAGCAACCGAGTAACAGCAGGCAATTTGAATACAGTCCTGAATTTCCTGTGATAACAAATCATTACATAATGACACTGAGCTTTCCTAACGTAGGCGTGCAGAGCCGAGCCTCCTGATTTCAGCCAATCAGAGATGTTAATGACTGAGGCCACATATGCTTTATTTAGTTATGTTTAGCTAGGTTTTTTGTTT
>JANHFX010027951.1:25308-44778 GCA_027560015.1 Chloroceryle amazona
ATAAAATTAGGGAAAATTTAGAGAAACCCATTGGCCGGTTTTTGAACTTATTTTCTTTCTTCTCCTCAGTTACTAGTTGGATGTATTGACAATCCTTATTTCATTTATTTCTATGAATTTGTATACTTATAATGGGTTCCTAGGCTCTTAAATATGTATCTTGACAATGGTATTGTCTGGGTTCAATGTTCAGTATCTATAAGGTTGGAAAAAAGAAATAGAAGTTTAGCACTAGGTACGCGTGGTAGGATTGCCTGATTGGTTTTCCATGCATGAGACATATGTTAATGGCTTGAATTTTCAGAGGACTCTAGGGAATTTGGAGAGTTGTTTTCTATTCTGGGCTCATTAATAAACCATTGAATCACTCAGTCTTTAGAACAGAGGAAATAAACACTAGCAGGTGGAAATTAACTTAAAAAACTTGATGTTTGCATCTATCAGTGTTTAAATAAATACAATATTGGCCTAGAGGGTCTAACAGTAGTGAATTCAGTCTTAATGAAAATCAAGGGATTATTTGGGTTATTTTATCTCAGTGAATTTACTGGCCTTTTAAAATATATACAGAAAAAAATCAATCTTTTTAAGCCATGTAAAAATAGAATGATAGAATTTTATAGGTATTTCTGTAGGGATTATTGCACAAACAAGGACAAAAAGTGAAACAAGGAAGAGTAACCTGTCTTTGTAATCTGGATATTTAAACTCCTATCCATTTCAAACAGACATAATTGTTCTAAAAAATATCTGTCATCTCACCTACATTACCCGGTGTATATGCGTTTTTCATTGAGGAGCTCTTACTGTTATAAATTGGAAGTTCAAATAGATGTTTAAAAAGAACTTCCTAGGTAAACAAGGAAACACCCCTTTCCAGGAGTTTTTGTGCATGATGATGTACATTTTCACTTCTGATGAAGAAATAATCCTATGTGTGTTCTTAATGCCAGGTTTTCAAATACGCTGTTTACTGATTCCAGCGCTCTCTGGCTAATATTGAACTGATACTGGACTGCCATGTTTAAAATCACAGAAACACGGAGCAAATATATATGAAACACCTGAGAAATTGCCATAATCAACCTCAGAATAATTAAGTGAAAGTAATTTATGGTGTAAAGCAGTTCCATTTAGCGTGTCAGATGCCCAAAAGCATAGCTGAAATAATGGTATCCTTTCGTGGTCAAAGACAAGTGTAATGAAATGAAATGTTCCATACCAGTGTGAGACACAGGGAGCGTTCATACAAATTACAGACAACATAGAATTACAGTAAGGAAAGAAGTAAGAATGCAAGTCTTCTCTTTTTTTACTCTGATTTCTTTTTTTTTTTTTTATCATGAATGGAAACATTATAGAGTTATAAAAAATAGCTATCCTGACAATCTGAACACAATTTTTAATTGCAAGTGAGTTTACGTATATGTGCATATAAACTATATACAAATATAATTTCATGTGATCTTTTTCAGTACCCTCTGTAGCTTTGGAGATATGATCCCTTAGGAGTCAAAAACTAATCAGATATTGAACTGTGATTTAAATTATTTAGGCAATAACTAAAACCTAATTCAGAATGAGATAACTACGTGGATTTTGATAATCTGAAATAAGAAAAGAATTAGATTCATTGCATGAAAACCTAATGAAACTTTCCATTCTCAAATACTTCTCACAGGATCATGAAAATTATTACTGACAAGAATAAATTTATGTCATTAAAGAATAATAAAAATAATACCATGCAAAGATTCAAAGTTAAGACAAGCTGACTTATAGCTTCAGTGTTTGGACAACTGAGACTTTGTATTTTTAATACAACATGCTACTTTTTTCCAGTAAATAAAAAAATAACAGATATTAGTAGAATGATGACGATGATCATCAATCAACTATACTTAGAATGACCTCACTCCTACTGAAGTTAATGACTTGCATGCCTGTGGGTATAAGATGTAAATGTTTTTTTTCATAGGTAACATTAATTTTGTCTAGTATTTGCTTATTTCTCTTATTTAAAACAAAAGTCAATACCATTTGGGAACCTGACAGCTCTGTTATTATGGAGGAAGTGGAATTTACATCATTTGTCATCATTTGACAATCTTCACTCTCATAAAAAACAAGCACAAATATAACAATTGCTTCAGAATAAAGTGGGCAACAGAGCCCACTTTTTTTCCATCCCTTTCTGTCTGGGACTCTTGCTTTGCTAAGTAATGCAACACAATTATATCTGAAAAACAAAACCAGATTAGACAAAAACCTAGAGATATTTATAACAGAACCCTTCATTCATCGTTCTTTCAACAAACACATTGGTAGAAATGGTTGCTGATAACATAAGGCACTGAATATCTAAACTCTTATTACCTTTTTTAGGTCAGGCCATTCCTTGGGTAGAATGTGGCTATGAATATCAATTTTCATTTCTGAAGTATCAAAGGATAAATACTCCTTCAATGAAAATGTTTTCTGTGTAATTGCTACTATCCTTCCTGTCCCTGGTTCAGCAGGTTATTAACTTTGGCTGCTGTTCAGATCCACCTGCTGTCTTCTCAGGAGAACTGGGTACAGTGGCCAACCAGGGAGCCTAAACCCCAGAGGAGTGGCTCTCCAGAAGAACAAAGGCTTCCAGCAGAAAGTCCCTGTTAATGCATAAACTACAGCTGACTGAGGGCAAAGGGAAAATGCATGTTTATAGTGGCACTATGAAGGGATTTATTGTACATAGAATCCAAAATGCAAACTTGTTTACAGTTGAATTCAATAAAATTGAATTGGGATAAATGTATTAAACACGCTGACTTGAATTTCCTCCTTTCTCCCTCTTATGTTCTGAAATCATTAGTAGAGAGTATATAATATACCCTTGGTAGACAGTTCTACCTCCACATCTATTCTCTCTTCTTTCCCTTGCTTTTTCTTTAAAGATATGTAAAAAAAAAAAACCCAGAGAAATATCGAATTACAGCCAAATTTATGCTCCTCACTTTGTTTCCACCTTCTCATTATTGGTTCACTTGGGACATTTACAAATCCTACTGCATACTGGTGCTCACAGCCTCTCAAACTGGCTCAGGTTCTGGCAGGAGAATGGCTCAGATTACTTTAGTAATTTGCTTACAGTGAAAAATGCTGATTTTTTTCAAAATTAAATGCTGTTGTGAATATTGCAACTTGAAATCAAACAACCTGCAAAACAAGTGGCCCATTTTGTTTCATCTTTTTTCTGATTTGTTATTTTGTTTGGACTTGATAAAAAAAAAAACCAAACGACTCTTGTATTTCCCTTCTTGTTCACTCAATAAGCAAGTCTGCTTTAGACTTGGTCAGTTAACCTTCTTATTCTTCAGGTCAACCCCTTGTGACAGGGTTGGTTGATTGCTTGGTGGTGTGTTTCTCTGCAACGTGAGACCACTGAAGACTGAATGTTCAAAAGAAATCGGAAGCAGCAGCTTGGCAAAAGTGTTCCCTAAATAAAGCAGGGCAACAAATAATTCTCTTTAACAGATCAAAAGCGTTGGATTGAAAATAGCAACTATTTCCATCTCAAATTAAAACCAATCTTTTCATGGCCAGGTTGCCATGTTAAGGTGCTAATCTGCTCTCTTGCTCCCAAATATGACAGCTACGTTGTATGATCTTGCACTATAGTGTTAGCCTGTGGGCAAGCAATGTCCCTGTGGATACAACAGCAGAGATAAGAAAGAAATATTGATTCAACTGTAGGAGCTCTGCATTGTGAATCCTATGAACCCACAGACAAGAGGCAAAGAGTGAAGGTGAGTCCTCCAATAGCGACATCTCTGGAAGACAATTCTTTAAGCACAGAAAGGAGAGGTACTAGTGAAGAAGGGTATGTAGATATTTGTGTATCTAAGACACCTCGTTTCTTCTCTTAAGTCACCATAGCTGCAGGCTATCAAGCAGAGATCAGCAGCATTTCTTCAACACTGAGCTTTACTTTTCTCAGCTCTAAAAAAAGCTGTAGCTGTTAGTTGCTGCTCCCAAGACACAGCTTAGCTTGCAAACAGTGCAGCACTCCCACACTGCATTTCATTTAACAAAATACATCGTTTGGAAACCAGTCAAAGGCAAAAGTTGTATCCATTTTACTTGATCAAAGGGGTAGTAAGACATCTGTCTATAACCAACATGATGGCCCTACACAGACAGAGCTGAGCTTAGATTCACTGTGCTGTCATGCAGGAGGTTGTGACCAGATGGCAACTTTCACATGTGTGATATTTGGGGCAACAGAAAGTTGTATTTTGCCATTTGTAGGCCTATATAAGACCTGAACTGTAGCTATTCTTGAGCTACCCACAAATAATTTACATCATAGAGCATTTGGATGAGACCACAAGATGGTCTGAAAAAAATAAAAGTGATCAATCAATGCACGTCCTTGCTACATCTTCTAAGGAGGAGAACTAAAATGCACAGACTTCTTCCCAGCCAAAAGCAGCCTGATCCATACATTAAGATGGCATGCCCCACTGCCTCAGTACGTTTATGCATGGCATAAGTGTCTTTAAGGTCACATGCAATAAAACATGTGTTTATTATGGCCATTAGAAACCAAACTGCATTATAGATTTCAACCAGCTTCCTTTTTTTTTTTTTTTTTTTCTTTTCCTTTTGTGCATTATCCACTTTCTAGTTGGTTTTAGACTGGGAAAAATGATGAACCACACCTTCAGGTTAATTTAGCTAGCAACTATTCAGGCCGGGGCTGATTACAGGTACGTAGACATGTCTAGCAGAACCATAGGGGTTTATTTCACTACAGGGACAAACAATAAAGTGAAAGTGGTGTTAGATGTAGAGCATTAAATGCTCTTTTCCAAAGCTATTTCATTGCTTTTCCGAAACAATCACACAATCTGAGATTTGGAGTCTTCAAGCTGGAAAGCTGGGGTTCAGTTCTGGCCTTTATCAGGAAGAAAGTATTTCCTCATATCAGTGGGAAACCATGACAGAGCATTCTTCAATAGAGGGTGCATCAACAAACATCGGTAAGCAGCTCTACAGATGGTTCTGACACATAACATACTTTCAAGGCAGCCCATTTTCAAGTAGGATGAGCACAGAAACAAAGAGGCAAATTCAGGACAGCACTGATGTTAGAAAGGGCTAAAAAACTTGTGCCAGTTTTACAAACCTTCAGTTTTTCATTTTCTTCTCTGGCACTGGCTCTTTAAACTGCAAGTTTGTTTGTGCAGATTGGCCATTTTACACATGTGCACAGATCTGGAGAAACAAGTGGAAAACTCTCTGTGCTCAGTAGCTAAGATGAAGTACTTAAAGAATATGTCCCTTTCCAAATGAAATAAATGTAGAGCAGCGCTCTTATATTGGTTGCTTAGCAACAGGTTGTCCTTTGTCTGTGCTGAGGACTGCACTGGTCCTATGTGACTGCCATTCCAGACCTGCTCGGAAATGTCACATTTGGAAAGGATGCAAAAGTCAGTAATTCTATTTTTTTGTGTGTGGTATCAAATAATTAAACCTCTCCTGTTAAATTAGCCTAATCACAAAACTTAATCCTCTTCGGGGACTCCAGAGAATGCAGACTTTAGTGGAAGTGGCATGGTTTCCCTTCTCCAGGGAATAATAACAATGGCTATGGTCTCCCTTTTAATGAGGAATAACATTATGCAGCTCCCGTGTAGCACAGATCTGTATGTAGATCTCAAGTGCCTTACAGTGGATGCTACTTTTGACAGGAAGGCATATATATATATATATATACACATATATGTATACCTAGCATAGCTACACCAGGAGGGCAGGCATCCTGGTTTCAGCTGGGACAGAGTTCATTTTTTTCCTAGTAGCTGGTACAGTGATGCATTTTGGATTTAGGATGAAAATGTTGATAACACACTGATGGTTTTAGGTGTTGCTGACTGGTGTTTATACTAAGTCAAGGACTTTTCAGCTTCTTCTAGTGTCCTACCATATGATGTCATGCTCAGTATATGAATTAGGAGGAAAGCTGGCTGTGGGCCTCTGCTCAGGAATAGGCTGGGCATCAGTTGGTGGGTGGTGAGCAGCTGCATTGTCCATCACTTGTTTTGTATATTCTTATTCATTATTTTCACTTCCTTTTCTATCCTATTAAACTGTCTTTATCTCAGCCCACAAATTTTACCTTTTTTTTCCCAATTTGCTCCCCATCCCACAGGGGGCAGGCGAGTGAGTGAACAGCTGTGTAGTGTTTAGCTGCCGCCAGGTTAAACCACATGTCCAGTGACAGTTACACCAGTAAGGTCCTCAAGAAAGATGCATCCCAGAAAGTGGGTGGCAACATAATTCCCCCATTCTTAACAAACCCTCCAGTGTGACTGTGTAAACTCCTGATGACTTGTGTAGCCAGCTGGCTTGCAGTGTCCACGTTTTTTTAGACACGTTTACAGAATGCAATAGAAAAGGTTCACAAATCTCCAGTACAGAGCCGACTGTATCAGCTCAAGATGGCAGCAGTGCAGGTGTATTCATCATTAAGTGCTGAAGACAGAGTTTTCATTCTGTTATTCAAAAGCCTTTGCAGAACCAAACAAATGAAAGAGCCTCTGTTTAGACAAACATGGGAGCTGAGCCTGGGCTGTATGAGTCAGTTTAGCCTTGCAGAGAGGTTGGGCTCTTTAGCTCAGATGTGACGCTGTTCCAATGCATTGCTGATGCTTCCAAGATCTAAGCAATTAATTTTCAATAGCGAAGCTTCATGGTTATAGAAGCTCAGGATGATGCTCACCAGGTGGTGTCTCTATTAGACCTGCCACAGCCACCACAGTTGTGTCAATAAATGTATAGTGTAAAGGTGGCCAAGGCTGCTGACGCCTTTGGCAGCACACTGCACTGGTTTGTGACTCTCAGCCTAGCAAGGGTTCTGATGAATCACACTGTGGTGAAAGCAAACAACGTGTCCTATGCCAAATTCCTGACCATAATTGTGTTCTCTGCTGTGCAAGTTAAGCCATAATAAATCCTCTTTTATTTTCAGGTTTCTATAAAATATTATGTTGTTGAAACTCAGCTAGTATTCCAAATGAAAAGAAAAATACATGGCTACCTTTCAAGTAATATAATTATTTTCTTAATACACTACAGTTTCAATTCTGCAATTTACAATTACCACGCATTTATCTTGCATAGAAATGTTCCATCAAAAATGATGATTAAATAGATATTTTCCAAAACGTGAGTACAAGTTAAACAGATTTTTTTTTCCATGTGTAGACACATAATAAAACCCCCTCTCTTTAGCCATGTATTAGAACAAGTGTCATTCTCATGCATCAGGAGCAAACAGACAGATACTAGGAGCATAAATGTGGGCCAGAAAGAACAGATGGAATGAAGCTTACAGATAATGATATTAAAAAGTCATAATTTTCAACTTAATACCCCATGGTAACATCTGAGATCGTTGTAATTGTTTAGAAGGTTGCTGTCTAAAATAAATAAATAGCAACTGTTGCCAAATGTTGTCTTAACTTTTTTTTCTGTGTGCTATATGCTCCTATTCCCCCCTTTTCTTTCCTTGCAGAGGCCTCTCTGTGCCACTGTTTGGGATTATCTGAATTTTGGGCATAAGAATGGTCTTCTCAGAGCTTTTACTGCTTCAGAAAGGAAGCCAAGAAACCAACAGAAAAAGCTAGTATCTGAATTTGTTCAGCTGCTTCAATAAATTCCTACACCTGCCTCTAGAACATTGCAGAAGGGTGCTTGTGCCTCCTCTGCACTACTAGGACAGGGCTAATGGAAGAGAATCCTTCCTGGGTCCTCAGGGCCTGCTGGAGGGGAGGAGACCTTATTGCTCTCTACAGCTACCTGAAAGGATGTTGTAGAGTGGTAGGCATTGATCTTTTTTCATGAGTAATTAGTGATAGAACAAGAGGGAATGGCTTCAAGCTGCACCAGGGGAGGTTTAAACTGGACATTAGGAAAAATTTTTTCACTGCAAGGGTTGTCAGGCATTGGAACAGGCTGCCCAGGGAGGTGGTTGAGTCACCATCCCTGGAGGTGGTTAAAAACTGTATAGACACGGTGCCTGGGGCTTGGGCTTAGTGGTGCACTTGGTAGAGTAGGGTTAATGGTTGGACTCAATGATCTTAAACGTCTCTTCCAAGCTATATGGCTCTATGATTCTATGCTCTCTGGAGCCTGCTTTCACTTGTTGAGTTCGGATACAAACATTTTTCTGTCTTTAAGTTTCAGGATACATTTTTCCAAATACACTAATTCCAGGATAGGATTTATGCCTCAAAATTGTTTCTTTTGAAATCCACAAGGTATACTAGAACTATGGCCAAGAGTGATGATACAGTTCAGATTATTACAGGAATTAAGAAAGATCCAAATATTGAAGCTTTCACTCATTACACTTCTTCCACAGAAGCCATATCAGCAAGCAGAGCAAACTTTTCGTCTAATGATTACCACCTTCATGCAAATATCTCACAGAAAATGCTGTCAGCTGGAAAAACACTGTCTGTTGCTGAGGGACTATAAGGAGATAGTCCCAATACTGATACTCTCCCACTGGTGTTGGCTCTGAGTGACGCCAAGCGCTACGGAGACTTACATGATGGTTAGCAGCACTTCAAGCAATCTAATATGAATACTGCTGGCAGTATTGCTGCGTTGTCTGGTCACAAGCGAATTTACAGTGGAATCAGGTGACGCTACAGGTCAGACTATGTTTCTGTAACACAGAAGAGGCCAAACTGCTGCTGCACAGGCTCAGAACTGTTAATCAGTAAAGGTTTATAGAATATCCTATTAGCAGTTCATTGTATTAAGATGACTTAGTGAGTAACTGCTCAACCCAAAAATAATATTACTAGGTAAAACAAGTTCCCTAGCAACTTGATTGAAAACTGATATCCAAACTGCAAAATTCTGACTAATAAGTGTTAACCAGATGGCAAAATTGGTACCTATTTTCTTTGCAAATTATCTGATCATTTCTTTACTCTTCAGCTGAATTGATGAATGCTTGGATTTTGATATGTGAATATATACAGTGGGATTATAGAATTATTTAGGTTGGAAAGGACCTTTAAGATGGAGACCAACTTTAAACCTAACACTGCCAAGTCCACCATTAAGCCATGTTCTTAAGTGCCACATCTACATGTCTTTCAAATACCTCCAGGGATGGTGACTCATTCACTTCCCCGGGAGCCTGTTCCAGGGCACAATAACCCTTTTGGGGAAGAAATTTTTCCTGATGTCCAATCTATCACTACCCTTCTGCCTGAAACTAGATTTATCATGACTAGATTTAGCTGTCATCTCATCAGATAATTACTTTTTTTACACTAGAAGTCTTAAAAGAGAAGCCTACTATAAATAATAACTTGTTCCCCAAATGAAAGCTCCATTCCAAAATACAAAATCAAATTAGTAATTGTTCAAAATACCTCATGCATTTCAATCTGCTCTTGACTAACAAATAATTTCGAAACATGCCGTAACACATTTACATAACATTACATAGTTACCTGCATGGTTGATATGCCCACTTACTTGAAGTCCTAGCATAACAGTGGCTCGGATTTGGATTACTTTAGTAAAGCAACCACACAAAGCAACAATAAAACTGTGTATTAATAAAACAGAACATCTCTAGAAATAATGTTTCAGCCAAAAGAAAGGTTTCCCATCACTGACTAGAAAACGCAATGAATTTGGTGGCACTACTCTGTGATTGAGCTCGGTCACGCAGCTCTTACCATTTTATTTTGGCCTGTGAGTTTGACAAGTAGAATAGGAAAAAATATTACCTGTTGTATTGGCTTTTCTCCTTTAGAAGGCTACTCATTACCATTTCTACCGTGGTTTTTAAGAAAGACTTTTTGCTTCCCTAATAAGATACCTTCAGTTTGCCTTTCCTAGGGAGCTTTCTGTTCTAAATGGAAATGTGTGCTTTGATTCATGTTCACTATTAAATATTTAAATTCATGCTTAACTTTAAAACACCGTAGGGAGCACTGGAACTGGTAGCATGACTAACTTAAGCAAATGCTAATCGCTGCATTCATACCTGAGCGTATGCTTATATTTACCTTAGTCCTGCTTCTGTTTACATGTAACAAGCTCTACTTACAAGTATATACAAGTAAAGAGAGCACAGAAAGAACGGCTTCAACATTTATACCAAAAGCACTGTGGAGTGAGTCCAGAGCACTAACTCAGGGTCTCCGATGAGGAGTCATTTTGGCTCCATATGCTCTTGCAAGCTTAAAAGCTTCACTGATCTACAGCATGTGTTTAAAAAAAAATGATTCAGTAAATTTGTGCTATAGACACAGTTAAACAATCATGTTACCTTGTTATTTAAAAAAGCAAACTTCTTTTCACTGAGAAGTCTGTAAGGTACATTATGATTTACAAAATCCAGACAAAATACTTAATCGAATGCAAATGCTGATGTAGAACAAACATTACAAGTTGAATTTTTTTCTCAACTATCATACTTTGTTTTCATCTTTGGGAAGGGTGGGTACTGTCTTTTTCTCTTTTAATTCCAACATTTGTAACTTAACAACATCCTCCCAGGATGAACGACCTTCTTCACAATTGCTACAAAAATATCCATGGTTTTCTGGCTGTGTTTAACTGCGCTTTACTAATTTGCTTGACTTTTTTTTTCTTTATTTGATGAAGAAGATTCAGAAATTTGCACTTGCTTGGTCACAGCTACAGCCAAGGTTCTACTGCAGATACATCAAAACATCCTTGATCGCTTCTGAGTGTGAAGGTCATTAACAAAGCCACTTCCTAAATAAGATGTATTTTCTCCTTTAGGATACTGCCACTCATCTCAAACCTAGTATTTCATTTTAACTCTTTTGCAATCTAAAAGTATTGCAGGTGTTTTAGAAGTACCCTATTATGATTACTTATGTTGAACCCAACAGAAATCCCGCTGAAGTCACCAGGAAATGCAGTTCTTTGAGGAGAGACCTATCAAGTGATGGTTCAAAAAGTAGTTGTGAGACACTGGAAAGACAGATCAATTTAAATGAGGAATTACAGGTAAACTTTGCCCAGAGTTCAGGCATTAAATCCAACGGCAGTTTAGAGTGCTGGCTTTGGATTATGTCCGATTGCCCATCTCAGTACAGTGCCTCAAAAAAAGAGACCTGCATTATAAATCATGAATTTGTTGACAATGTTTGTGCAGCTCACTGTGAATACTACAGGTTGCAATTCGTAGTGCATTACATGGAGCACCAAACAGTGATTGCAATATACATACAGAGCACTTATTTCATATTGATTGAAATGGATTTTGCCTGTGGGAAGTGACGCAAGATTGTGCCGTCTGATTTTGTGGGCGATGCTGCGATGTCAAAGTAAAACTGAGTTGAACTTCTGCTAAGCACAGTGGATTTGTAATGAACATTTTACACATTCATAGAATTCATTGTTAGGTGAATGGGCCTTTTAAAATTCTTTTGTCTCTGGTAATACAGCATTTTTAGGATCAGAAAGGAAATATGTGCTTCCAAATACCCATTTTTCTAACACGCTTGCTCATCTCCACTGTATGTTCTTAAACAACTGGATATGTTAAAATCTCTTGGGGGCTTGGAGCACAACCATTTAGACCATAGTGTAGAATGCACACTTCAAATACTAAGGTTTATAAGTTCATTTTCAGTAAATGCTCACTGCCTACCAAATAATTAAGGAAGTCCTTGTCACAAAGTTTTTCATATGAAAATCTGCAAATTAGTAATAAGATTTGATACTATTTGTTAGGTTCTCAAGTTTTGGATCCTAGTAACAAGATAGGTGTGCTTATAAAAAGCCAAATACACTGCCAGGGCTTAGGGTCGGGGTGTTAGTTGCCAAGGATTTGCTCCTGCCTTCTCTTTCCTTCACAGCCTGGCTGTTGGTCACTGACTAGGAGTACAGGCACTTTTGCAGGATGCAGTATGCACCCCTCCTCCCTACTCGGTGATGCCTTCCTCTGTTCATAGCAAGAAACTGAAGAGCCAAGCCCTCAGGTAAAAGCAAGATCTTGCAAAAGCAGAGAGTGAGCGTGGATTGGTTGGAATCGGTAAATGGTCCCACACATCAGTGTGACAGGAAGTGACAGACATTACAGTCAGGATTAACTTGTGTTACAGTCTCCATCACAGACCAGTGCACCTGTGAGTAGATTCTGGCCTCTGCAACATGAGCTGGGGGACTAAGAAAGAAGAGATTAGTGTTGGGAAAAAATCTGAATGCCTATGCAAAATTTCCTAACACCCACCCTACTGACCTAGGCTTCCAAAAAAGCTTAATAGCATAGGCATCATGACATTCTTTATATCACTGTTACAAAACAGTTGAGTCATATTGACCATCATAGACAAATACAAACCGTAAACACTTCTATGTCAAAAAATCATGTATTGCATTATCTACAGCCATGCACTGCATAGGACAATTAAAATTATAGTATATTAAAGCTCAGGAGATAGTAGAAGTAAAATAAAGTTTTAAATAGAAACCACAAATAGTTTAACAGCCTGAATGTATGTCAAGGTAAGGTTTATGGTTAAGTTTTTACAAGTCGCATTTGTATGTCTTCTTCACAACAGCCTGATTCAGAGACAGCTTTATGCACAAGTGTAACTGCTTTTCTATGTTCAACCACAATAAGAATTTATAAAACCTGTTTAATACTAAGCTTAAATGTTTTCTTGGCCTTAGATGCTTTTCCATTACTGGCCTAGGCTAACCAAACTGGTTCATCCAACTTGTATTCTACAGCCCTACTTAGAGTTAAATATTATTATATTAGATTACCCCTTTCCAGCCTGGAGCCTCTTACATTCTACATAAAGAAACAAGAAAAAAGCCAGCTCAGAATACGGAATGCAGGGAAGTGTACCCTTGATAATATGTATCTGATCAGCAATTTGATGAGCCCTCTTTTGTGAATACTATCTCTGTTCTGGAAGACAAATTTAAAACACAGGACCACCTCTTCTCCCTTCGAATACAGATTTCAAATTAATACCCATGTACCCACACACATTAGCATGCATAAAATATTAGCAAGCTTGCCATGAAAAATTGGGGCTATCCTGTCATGACATTCTTCTCCCTCTGTGGTTCCTCTTTTCTTCCACCTCTGGCTTTCTTATCTGCCTGTTTCATTTACCCCTTCTTCATCCCCCAGACCAGTAGTTCTACTTCCTTGGTTCTCACATACCAAATCCTTACCATTGTCTTCTTGCTGCTGGGACTGATGATTTCTCCCTGTTTAGTCATCACAAATCTTGGTATTAAAACAAAAATCCCACCAGTCAGTTCTTTTGAAGGCATTAGACCTTTGCTCCACATCAGATGATGCTTCAGTGGTCAGGACCTTAAGTTCTAGAAACCACACTCTTGAGGACCATATAATTTTGCAAGGGATCGCTAATTGTCTGTTTCATCTGGGTGGATGAAACAACAGCACATCTATGTTTAAACTTGCAGCGTTAAATTATTCTGATACTCTCTCCTGAATTAGCTACTAAATAAAAAAAAAAAAGAGGCTCATATGGAGCTCTTTATTTAAAAAAAAAATCTCAGGCACTGCAGCTTTACTTAGGACACTTGGTGCCAATCAAATCCTGGGCTGCACCAAAGGAAGTGTGGCCAGCAGATCAAGAGAGGTGATACTGCCCCTTTACTCTGCCCTGGTGAGAACTCACCTGGAGTACTGTGTCCAGCTCTGGAGCCCTCAACACAAGAAGGACATGGACCTGTTGGAGCGGGTCCGGAGGAGGGTCACAAAAATGATTAGAGGGCTGGAGCACCTCTCCTATGAAGACAGGCTGAGAGAGTTGGCGTTATTCAGCCTGGAGAAGAGGGGGCTCTGGGGGGAACCTTATAGTGACCTTCAAGTACCTGAAAGGGGCCTGTAAGAAAGTAGGGGAGGGTCTGTTCACAAGGGTGTGTAGAGAAAGGACAAGGGGTAATGGCTTTGAGCTAGAAAAGGGTAGATTTAGGTTAGACATAAGGAAAAAGTTCTTTAATATGAGGGTGATAGATCACTGGAATAGGTTGCCCAGAGAGGTGGTGGAGGCCCCATCCCTGGAGACATTCAAGCCCAGGCTTGATGAGGCTCTGAGCAGCCTGCCTAGCTGAAGATGTCCCTGCTTATTGCAGGGGGGTTGGACTAGATGACCTTTAGAGGTCCCTTCCAACCCAATATATCCTATTCTATCACTTCAGCTGAAGCCATGTAGCCAGAAAGGAAGCAATCTGCAGCACTGAAGTCACTCTTTAAACATTAAATGCAGAAAAGGTTGGAAGAGTTTTATTCCAAACGGTGCATTGCACAGAGGATCAGATATTGTTGCCATGGCTAACTTCCTTTATTGCTTTGAGTAAATGCATATTTGATGCATTGATTCGGTTACTCCTAGGTAGAAGTAGGTCAAGTGATTTTTAAGCCACAGTTCTTTCACTCTTGCATAGAATAAGAACAAGCACAACAGATAATTTCTTATTTTTTAAATCTTCAGCATGTGCAATTATGGTGAAACTCGTAAATTAATTTGCAGTTACTGCATAATGCCATCTAGTGGAAAAATCAGCAAGTATAGATAGATCCAACAAGTCTGTCTCGATATCCCATGCAATATGAATCTAGTTAGTGTTGCAACCACTCGACAGTTTTAATACTGAATTTAAAGCAAAATAATTGTAACTTAATTTCCAAAACCTCCATGAAAAAAGATCGTCACAAAATTTAAGTATCTTCCAAAAATACTTTATCCTCGAAGTCAAGATATGCAAAAGAATCTCAGTGAACTCGTATTTATAATGGTTGTAGGATGTGAAACAGATCTTGAAAGGTTCTTGATTTTCTTTCCTAATTATATTTTATTTAGAGACTGAATTTTTTGGTCAACAGAATTACAAACGTTTCAAACTGATAGAGGAGACAATTCAAAGAACTTTACTGATGTATCAGCCAGAACAACTTGTAATGCTGGAGAGTTTCAGAATGAATGATCTTCATCTTTATAACTGTGAGGTTATTTTTTCTATTCCCATAGATATAAAAGGAAACAGTAAAAAAAAAAAGAGACTAAAATTTCAAAATTACATAAAGGAGAAAGACTTGTCATAAGAAGCTTAGAGAAGAAGAAGGGGCTTAGAGAGATCTAATATCTATATCAGATAAGTAATATATTCCATTAATAGTCCTTCTAAAATCAACAGGAACAGAACAATCCAAGAGCAGTAAGTCATCAGAATTTTATCCTTCACAAAAGCATAGCACTTGCCCTTTATTGATGAATTAACCTGCTCATAGGCCTGAATTAGTACTGTCTCTAAAGCTCTGCACCTTTTGTGTCAACCTATTTGATGTTACTCAATTTAACATTAACTAGGTAAGACGTTATTGTTACATAGCCACTGATGTTTATATTGCTTAAATTATACAAGCGTGGACTTGTAGGACCCTATGGACATCTTTTAGTTCAGCTTTCTTCTCTGAGAAGGACTATAAGCACCACTGTAGCCACAGCTGTGGCTTTTTTTCTGGCTGAATTTGGAAATCCTCCAAGGGGATTCCACCACCTCTCAGTAACCTCTTCCAGTGCTGCACTGATATCATAGTGAAGAATATTTGCCTAATGTCCTGTCTGTATCCCTCAAGACACAGTTTGTGACCATTGGCTCAGGCTATCTATTCTTATAGGGTTGATTATTGTTCCTCTTCAGTTTTGAAAAGGAAAGCAGCAGCAGCAATTCTACTGAATTAACCAGATTTTCAACAGAAGAACAATGCAAAAAATGTACCTTATGGGCATGAACTGTGTGTGTCTAAATGTCTCCATGCAATGTCTCCATTTGCAGTTTCCATGCAAAGCTCAAATAAATGAGCTAAGATAGTTCTGATGCAATAGATGGAGAAGTGAAGTTAAGGCCCAAGAAGCAAAAAGCCAGATCGATTTTGTAAGTAAAAAACTATAATCAACCTCTGACAAGTATTGCCTGATGTAAGAAGTGCTTTAAGCTGCTCCAAGAGCAAAAACTGGGCTCCTCTTGTCCATGAAATGCGTGGTGGGTCTGTAAGAATATTTTTGGGCTGGAACTGACACAGTGATGCCTTTATCTTCTTCACATGTCTGTGCTATAATATTAACTACTTGTTAAAAGACTAGGTAATTAGAAAACACATCATCTTAGCATCTTTATCTCACTTTCATCTGAGCATCCGCTGACATGGATGGCATGAAGTACAGATGTGGACAAGGCACAGACACTCTACTACAATTCCAGGCTTGAATAGCCGAATCCTGTAATGGAGCTCTGACATCAGCTGCATCAGTTCTAGTAGCTCAAATCGTCGACCACCTTCAGTGATGATGTAGCAAATCATACATCTGCCTGCAGTGCCAGGCAGAAGTGTCAAGCCTCATACACTGAGATGGATGCCAGGCAAGTGCACTCCTGAGCAGTAGTGCCCTCCAGCCAAGCCTGCGCTTCCTGCACCTGCAGCATACTGCCATGGTGAGCTGCACGCTCAGGAGCCCCAACCTACTAAACACAGCTTCTCAGCCCAACTTATGATTCACCAGCCAGCAGGGCAAGATATTGTGCAGCTACACAGCAATATCAGGACAGCAATGAACTATTTCTAAGCAGTAAGTTGAGTTTCAAATGAAGGATTACATTAGTAGAACTTACTAAAGTGAAACTGAGGTGATTCTGGGAACAGAAACAAAAAACAAAGTTGAGTGCTTGTTGCTTTTTTTCTTCTGCAAGCAGACTGCTGCAGAATTTTAGGCTTTCTGGAAAGAAATTATTTTCCTTGTGACATGAAAAAAACCTATCTGGAACAAATATGGCAGTTGCTGCAACTTGAAGTCATTTTATGATGCACAGACTGCTAACAAATTATACACTGAGATCCTAAATATGACAAAATCCAGACATATTAAATTCTAAGTACAACTATACTTGATTTCTATAGTTCAGTGACAGCTGTAATAATCAATGGATAATGTAAATAGAATGCAAGTATATAAACTTCATCAGTAAAATAAAGCCTCTCAAAATACACATTTCCTAATAAAATGATGTGAAAATTAAGTCAAACTTCTATGGCTATTGAAGCATCCCTGCACCCTGATACTGAAAATATGTGTAGTCTTGATGGTGGAGAGGAAGCTCTCTGCATTACTATGTAACTTCTTGACCCTTGATTACTTTTACAGACCATTACTTTAAGTCATTGTGGCTTTAGAGAAAATTTGAAAGAGAAAGAAATTGAATCTTATCATAACCTGCTTAAATTATATGAGTGACATCTCCCTCTTCCTTTGTGTTTATAGGACAATTTTATTGCAGCAGATGTTCAAAATTTCACTGACATTTTGAGCTCCAAATTTCAATTGCCTCTAAATTTTAATTTTACTGGTTGCTTAAAAATATACTCATAGGTAAATTGTGTTTAACAGTCTTCATTCTACAGAGAAAAGTGCTTCTTCAATTTCTTGAAGATGCTCCTCTTCCTTGTAAAATTCTCAAATGTTAATAGATGAGCAACTCCGTATCACTGCTAAATGTAATATAAATGTTTTAGTAGGCTTATTAACCAACTACCCTATCCATCTTATATAAATCTAGATCAGAGAGTATTCACTATGGACAGATAAATGTCAATATTCACAGTGTATTTCATCACGCTAAATCAAATAGAGATCCTTTGCTTTTGCTACTGCTGCGCACAGAGAAAGGCTTTGCTGCACCAGTATAGAAACTTTTGGGTTTGAATTCTTACAAGAATAACACAAATTATGTGATTCACTCTCTTAAAATTATGAAAGGGATTGTCACTGACTCCTGTTTTTCCCACTGCCCACTGAAATTTTTACCCTAGAGGATGATTAACAATGAATGTATCATGAAAATGAAGGATGCTGAAACCTATTAAAACTACTCTGTATGTTGTTGACATTATTTTTGCCTAACTAATTACTTTTGACTCTTCAAAAATTAGTGTCTGAAGAAATTAATGATTTTACCTACATTTCCCATTAAAATGAAGTATTCTAACTCAAATTGCATGCCAGGACTCAGGAAATTGATTTTACTTCCTCTAGAAAACAGAACCAAACCGAACCAAACCAACCAACCAAGTAAAACAAAACCAGAAACAAAACAAATGAAAAAAACCCAAACGAAAAAAAAAACAAACATTGTGTTTAATAGATTCCACTGGGTGCTCTAGGAATTTAATGTCCATCAAAACATAGAAGAGTTAAATGATTGAAGTGTCAAACATCTGCTTGAGCAGATGTGAAAAAAAAACCCAAACCAAAACCAACAAAACGCAAACTGGCACAGAATGGAATGAATATAGTTTCCTGTCTGAAGAACATATTTTGCAAACTACTCATTTTGGCTGTGGCTATCATTCTTTTTCAAACACTTTCTGTAGTCATCCTAGCTAAATGCTCCAGTGGGAATGTGCAGAAGCCTAGTTACAATTCACTTGGCATAAAAAAAGGGTAAGATGCTCTTTTCCAACTCACTAAACAATGTGGATTAGCTATTCAAAACAGCACATAAATATTATCATATCATACAGTTTATCAAACAACTCAGCAGAAGTAAGCTGTGGACTACTTAGCAGTAGAGTAAAAGCAATATAAATATTATTGCTATAGATTAATAGAAAGGTCATTCCCTCAAATACTTGTGCATGGTCTTTTGTTAAAAGATAAAAATACACCAGGATTAAAAAGAAAAAAAAAATTTACTCTTTTCTGATGACACTAATTTTCAAGAAATAAAGTTATCAACCCAAATCACAAATTAGAGTTAAAAATACCAGAAGAGAACACAGATGTGAGTTGGGCACTATTCTTCATAAAACCTATTACTTCTCTTTTCTGACACAGACAAATCCCATTAGTAAATGCAGCTTGTCCCTTTTCTCATTAAATCCTTACCTTCAAAGGAGGGTTTATGACTCTTAAATTTTTTAAAAAGCATAATGTTAAATTTAGAAATTTATGTTAAATATATCATAAATGCTTGAGTCTAACCTGACTAGGAAACAAGCATATGTCTACCTTTACATACAGCCTTCTTAACAAAACTTAGGTCTGATATGATAGGAAAAGGCCTTGGTAGATAGGTGCAGCTGAAGGAATGAGCATTGGCTTGGCAATAGGAAAAGTGACCCAATCTGACTATAATAAAGAAAATGTTTTGTGATTTTTGTAGCTCACTTCATCTTGCGGTTGATCATATAAATTTAATGGGATATTGTGAACATTTTTGCAAAGATAGGACAGAAAGCATGAAGTTGTGCAAATGTGTTGGAAGTGTCTAGTTGTTAAGATGTTTTTGGATAGGAACTATTATAGGATAGGTTTATTCCAAAGTTCTACTGACTTTTGCTGTCTAGGAATTTCATAGCCTTCCCCCCCC
>JANHFX010027952.1:8110-35025 GCA_027560015.1 Chloroceryle amazona
TGCTGCAGCCCAGGATGCAATTGTCCTTCTGGGCTGCCAGCACACCCTGGCTGCTCGTGTCCAGCTTCTCCTCCACCAGCACCCCCAAGTTCTTTTCTGCAGGGCTGCTCTCTGTCACCTCCTTCCCCAGCCTGGATTGACCGTGGGGATTGTTCCAGCTCAGGTGCAGAACCCTGCACTTGCTCTTGAACCTCATGAGGTTCACCTGGACTCACCTCTCCAGCTTGTCTAGGTCCTTCTGGATGACACCCTGTCCCTCTGGTAAAAACTTTAGTTTTAGTATTTAGAATGTTAGTGCCCCAGTTTTCTTTCTTTTCTTGGAAAGTTAGATGGTGTTTAATTAACGACTGATGGAATTTGGGGTGTTTTGATGCAACTGAAAACCAGAATTGCACAACAGAATGATAGTGGGAGCACTGCACTGGAAGGGCAGGACCCATACTCCGCTTTCCTTTCATATCAGACTTGACAGAAGAGGTTGAAAAGAGAAAAAAGTATCTATATGGATAGTAAAGAAACACTATTTTTATTCCTCATTACCATAAGACCAGAGATTTTTAATTATGGGTATTTCTAAAAAATCACAGCTTCTGAATGAAGTGAGCCTGTGCTTTGGCTCACAGTTGTGTTAAAACAAAATGTCCACCTCTGAAAAGATTCAGTATCTGAAATTTTCAATGCTGATGGTCTACATCAGTTCCTGGTAAGGTACTATCCAGTCCTTTCCAGTTTCTCTCTTCTTGAATCCAGCTCACAGCCAGACAAATGTAAAATATACAGTGGTTAAAAAAAAAATCTAATTTTGAATTCTTTATCTGTAGATCCTCAGTTCTAAAAGCCAAAAACATTCCATTGTGTATGTAAGGAAAGAAAAATTTCACACCACCAACAGTCTCATCATTAAGGACTTTGAAAACTAGATTAAAACAGGTACTTGATCTATTCACATGCCAAAGCTCTGAAGTCAGAAAAACCATTCATCTGAATTATTCTTGCCTGAAGCCATTGCTGTTCCTGCTATAAATCCAGGGTAATAATAGAGGAGTAAAAGTACACTTCTTTATGAGCATCCTCAGAAGGAACAAAATACAGACAGTCAGTAGTTAAAAATACAGCAGAGCCAACAAACTAGCAAGGTATTTGTGTTTCAAAGGCAAACCACACCAGTAATAGGGCAGGCATAAAAAAAATACACTGCTCACAATAAAAATGGAAATGTTACATAAATCTATAGGAATGGGTCTCAGGACACTGTTTCAGATGGATGAGATCTCCTGCCAGAACTTTCATTTCAAAATTATTGTGCCTTCTGGTGACTGGAGACAATATGTTTTGGAAAGCTCAGTCTTTGTTAACAACCTTTGGTACAAACAGAGAGTTGACACTGAAAAAAGAAAACCTTCTCCAGAGGTTTGATCACAAAGGCTTTTCCAGGTCCCGTAGCAGAACAGTTTGAGAGGCAGATGATGGATTTAGGCTGTGAAGGAGAAATACCAGAAATACTGTTTCCTGTCTTATTAAAAAGTGATGGATTTACACCAAGGATATACTCCAACAATACTGAGATTTTTATGAGACATGATCTAGAGCCAATGACAAACAGCAGAATTAACTTGGCTTTCTCCAGTGAGTCTAAATCAAGACCATTTGAATGAAATCATGTCTTTTTTTCAACATACCACATGATTTAATTGGTTTTGGGATAGTGGAGTAGTTAGTATATTGAGTACAAAAGACAAGTAGGAGTTGTTTTGCTAGTACAAATTGCTCTTCTCATCTGTCAATAAGCTCCTACTGTAGCATAACAAATAATCCCCAAGTGACAGGTGAACTGCTTCGTTACTGTCCCACTCAGCTATGGTTAATAGCAAACTCTCATAAAAATACTGAGTTATAAACACAACTAGAAAAAGAGGAGTTTCACTTGAAGAAACTTTAAGGCAGAAAGAAATCTGTTAAACCAAACCACTCTTCCCCACCATTTCACTCTCTGAAAAAGGAAATGGAACCAAACAAACAGAGATATCTTCACAAGCCACACACTATTTTGCAAGTCTGCAAGGAGTACTTACCGAAGCCTTCCAGAGAGAGACAAAAACCAGGCTGTGTTCAGAACTAAGCTTGCACCAAGCTGGGGAAGGCAGTGGAGTTTATACAGAGGATTTGCACCTGTTTAAGAGCAGGTTCCTCCCTACGGCTCTATCAGCTGGACCTTGGCATCTGCAAGCACTTTGTAGGTAGTTTGAGAAAACGCCAGTCCCAAAATGTGGGCTGTAATAAGAAATGCAACTCCCCCACTTTAGCAATAGAACTGCTAGTGCATATCTCTGGTAAACAAATACTTTCTTGCAGTTGCTCGTCCATCCTTATTCCCCGTTTGCTTTCCTAGGACCCTAGAGGGAAACAACTCTTTTCAGTGTAAGGCTCAGTTTTAGATTAAAGGTCTCAGCCTGCAGAATGAAGGTGTCACTGGTGCGTGTGACAGGGAAGCATCTAAGCCTGCTCTCATGGCAGCAAGGGTTGCTGAGTCCAAAGACTTGCTTTGGGGCTTACTTGCAGCCACAGTCAGTGGCTGGATAGCAAATAATTTGGGGTGGGGATTTTTGTGGGAGATTTGCGTGATCCTTTTGCTCGAAATGTTGCGTGCCAACATCAGTTATGTATTAGAGACTTAAAAAGAAAAAACGAAAACTGTTCAACAGGGTTGTGCTTGGGGCCAGGAAAAATTCCCCGGGAAATGAAAATACACTTGAGCTGGTTTGTGTGAACGTTTGGTAGATTCAAGTGAAGACATTCCTGACAATGCTGCTGTAGGTGTAGGAGCAAGTTAGGTACAGAACAAGAAATGCTTCAGAGATAATGTATAAAATAATTCTAAGTGCAAAGCTGTGGGGTTTTTTAATCCACGGTTTTTAAAGCATTAATTATCCCCTGGTGACAGAACAGGGAACTTGCTGTCACACGGACGTATATCCTTTCATTTCTACAGTTTTGTGGCTAAATAGCAAGAGCTTTCTGACCTCTGACAAGTGATACAGGAATGCTGTGTCCAGTGGCATTTTCTCAGAGATGCATTTTCAGCTCATCAGATTTATAGAACTTTTGCAGCCTTTACAATCAAACATAGGACATCACTCATTCATTCGGTTTGGGTGTTGGAAATCATTACAGATGTTTCTCTCCAGACTCCCATCGTGGAAGAGAAGAAGGTTGGCCAGCTGCCTGGGTGAAGGCTCACTAGCTGCTCCTGTCATCTGCTGGTCTGGCATATGCCAGGAAATGACTTCCAGGCAGGCAGGCTCAAAAATGGTCCCAGAGGACAAGGTGACGCTAACCAACCTAGACCCCCCACCGTGCCCTTTTGAAGGCTGGTACAATATTAACCTTTCCATTTCCTCATAATCTACTTTCAAAACAAGCATTATCTTATGGCCACTTTGCTGCTCCTATAGTATTTGCCATCTGAAATCAAAGATTCCTTCAGTATTATGTGACCTGCATAACACTGTTCGGTGACTTGCTTGCTCTCCAGCCCTCCAGGGCTCTCAGAAGAAGGTTTTAATTGTTATGTTTATCTGTGATGACAAGAGTTCATAGAGCTACTACTCTGAATGATCTAAAAAAAACCCTCCCAACTCCTACGTACAAAATCTAAGCACATGTGACATGAATTGCGTCGAAGAATAACAGTTATTGGGAACTGCACACCCATTATTAACATAGCAGTAATAAGGCCAAATGTTTCATTAAGAAATAAGATAATAAAAAAGTATTGCATTCAAGTAAACCAGCTGTAATTGAGATTTAGAAATACTGTCTCATTCCTGTACTGACATTTTATCAAATAATTTCCACGGTGATGGAAAAGCAGAGAATTTTGCAAGACCAAAACAGACTTTTCCCCAAACCGTATGTAGAAATACTCTAATTTCAGTGTCTTGACGGGTCCTGAAAATTCACCAAAGTAGGGAGTTTGGTTACAAAACACTTGTATTTTGTTTGCTAGATTTCATAGATACAGCTTATTTTTCACGACGACAGAAATCTTACCATTAAAATGAAAACTTAAGTTTTAGAGTCACTTCACAGCTCAACAAATGTGTTAATGCAAATTACAGGAGCTGTAGTTTGTCTTGGAAATCCTCTGTTTGAACCTGCTGGTGGTTTAGCTTATAAAAACCTCTCTGTACCAAGGCAGCAATGAGGCTACACCGGCAGCTGGGTTGGTATAGCAACAGTGGGCAGTTGTTATCCGGAACAACCTTCCATTCAAACAGCAGCACCTTGGAACAGTGCTGCTGAGAAAAAGCTTTCCTGCAAGAGATGAGACCACAGTAATGAAAGAAACAAACCCCAGATGTACGTGTGTGAAGAAAAGAACATGCACTGATTATATCCAAAATCTTGACATGCAAGTTATGAGGAAAAATGTGTAAAAGTTGAAACAAATTGCTGGAGTTAGTGAAACACCTAAAATTGTGGGGAAGAGGCAGCATTAGTTTTGGTACTAGAGCAACTAGTGCATGAAATCCCTCCTGTGAAAGTGGTATCAGGCAAACACACCCACTAAAGCCCACAGGTAACTCTTCCCAAGCCTGCATGGAAGCACCTAAAGCTACTGGGCAAGTTCAAAAGCAGCCTCATAATCGAAATGAGAAAGCTGAAGTGTTAACTGTGACAACAGGCTGTCTTCATTTTTCCATCCGTGACTACAAAATCCATTGAGAAGCATGTTTTTCCTCCCCCCCAGATATTCACCCTGCCACTAGGAAAGGGGAATGAAGCTCAGTTTAGTGGAAAATAACTTCTTAGTATTAAAAGTCATGCTCAAAACTGGCTATGCAATGTAATGAAGTTATCTGCCCTCTCAGAATGTGACCAGGCAGAAACGCAGCTGAGACAGTGACTGGTTGTAGGTGACTGAAAAGAGGAAATCCCATTCCACAGAAAATTCCAAAATTAATTCACTTCCATTCCACAGTGAATCCTGCCCTGGCTCAAACAGAGAGAAAGGCCATGGTACACTGAGGAGCCGTGTTAGATACTTGGCAAGTTGATCTGATGTCTTGGGAGGCTGAAAGTGTAAATGAACAACAATTTTCATGCAACACAACAGCAGCTGACCTGGATACATGGATTAATATTGATTAAATAAAAAATTCATCCCACATTTTGAGTCAATGCAACATTCATGTCATTTCTTCAGAAAAATGACAGTGAAAAACTCCTTTTCCTATGATATTTTATTGCAACTAAAACTATCGCTATTATTGAGGAAAAGAAGGGACTATTAAGAGAAGAAAATGTCAGAGTGCTTGTGGTAGAGAATTAAAATTCTCTCTCCCTGTTAGAAGATCAGGATAGAGCGATGCATTAGGGGCTTTTACTGGCTTTCAAAATGCATAAATAAAATGTTCACACGTAGTCTCCTCCCTCTGGTCTAGCTATACGAATCAGCTATCTAAATCATCACTCAGGTGGGTTTGGTTTTGAACAACTTCTCTTGGAATTTCTAGAAGAAAAACATCACGTTGCATTCAATCCAAAAATCATTCAACATTTAAGCATTTTAATGACTTTTAACGTCCTTTTAACATCGGGCAAAGAGCAAGGCAAAGACCCAGATAGCACTGGGGCCAAAACCTTTTCTCTACTTTGGCATCCAACAGCCCTGTCAAAGCCAAACGTGCTCCCAGACAGGCTAAGGGCCATTATTACTTGCCTGAGGTGCCAAAATTAGTGCTTGGAGAACCATGTTAGAAAATGAAAGATTAATCAGCATACAGCAGTTTTCTCCATGGATATCCACGTTAGGAGAAACTGCGTGGCATCACACGGCAGACACCCACACTATTTCATTTTGCAAAGTATTCCATTTCCAGTAAACACAGAGTTAAGGCTCCGTTCCTCTTCCAGGAGAGTACAGTGGGAAAGGAAGGGCCTGAAGGTCTTACATTCCCCCCATGCATCAGCCTACAGAATATCCCATTTTCAGTATCTCTTTTGCACTACAGACCTGAGTGCCAGTCCTATAACGAAGACCAAAAGCAGAGAAAAGTGTGTATCTCACGGGAGCACCTCATCAGGCTGCTGCCTCAAAATCCTGCTGTGGCTGGCGTACAACATAGACTGATAGGGACCTCATCCTATCTTCAGGCACCATGGCCATCAGGTATGAAGCACGTCTTGTTTTGTAGGACAAAGTATTTTGTTCTCCTCTGCATTATAGATAGAAAGAAAACCCTGTGTGATACTATTAATTATACTAGAGAAGGCAAAGAAACCCATCTCATTGAAAAGTGGGTGGTTAGATCTGAGATGACAGCTAGCTTCAAGTACTTGTCTTTCAGAATCTGTTTCTTAAAAATTAATCCAATTATAACCTAACCCTGCCACAGTTAGGAATTGTTGCTTTCTGAGCTGGTTCATTAATGAGAAATCAAAACTCATGCCTTCAAAATTCCTTGTCTTAGCAATTTTCTTCAACATTTAAATACTAACTCCATTTTTCACTTAAAACCTGGCTTAAGAGATGAATTCTGGTGTCCAGCAATGTTTCCTGAGTGTATTAAAAAAATATGCAAAAAGGCATTGCTGTGAGTTGACCCTGGTCCGAAGCCAAGGACTCACTCAACAGCTTGCTCACTCCTCTCTTCCAGCAGGACAGGGGAGAGAATAGGAATAGAAAAGGCAAGAAAACTCCTGCCTTGTCATGCAGACAGCTTAATAAGTGAAGGAAAGAGAGAAAACCAGAAAGCAACCCAGACTTCCCAGTGGACAGAGGCCCTGCTAGTATCTGAGTCCCAAATCCCCACTCTCTTCCTTACCCCAGTTTTCATTCCTGAGCATCATGATATATGGTATGGACTATCCCTCTGACCAGCTGGGGTCAGCTGTCCTGGCTGTGCCCCCCAGCAGCTTTCTGCTCCCCCCCAGCCTGCTCACTGGGTGGACAAAGCTAGGAAAAAAAAGCAAGCCTTGAGGCTGTGCAAGTGCTGCTCAGCAATGGCTGAAATAGCAGCGTGTTCTCAACGCTGCTGTAGCCACAAATCCACAACACAGCTCCGTATGGCTGCTCTGAAGAAAGTTTTTCCCAGACAGACCCAATATGGGCACTTTACAGTACGCCTGTGTAGGATGGCAGCCTTTGACAGCTCCTCTGACAGTGTTAAGAGAAGAATCAGCTTTTACTGGCAGCTCAGCACCTCACACAAGCCCTACACTTGTGAAACTAAATACTGCACCCAATTCCACTCCACCTACACAGTGAAATTTGCCGTCCTAGCTCTCTGGGGCAAGGAATGACTTCTGCTTGTGTGGCATCAGATCCCTGTGCTGGAGGAGCTCCTTTTTCTTTCTAAGGATTATTTGTCGCCTATAGCAACAAGTAGTCCCTGTTATGGATCAGGATCAGCCCAGCCCACCCAGAGAACAGACAGATGGCTTCTGGTCCTCGATGCTTTCAGTTTAGGCAGAAATCAAGGGACAGGTCAAGGAAAGAACAGGACATTCTTCAGAGTCCCTGGGCAGAATGCATTTTGCTGCCTGTTTGCTCAGAGCACCTAATCTCACCCAACAGAAATGCTTTCTTACGAAGAAGCTGTTACTGAAAGTACACCAAGCAATCTGTTGTGCAGTGAACAAAGATGATGGTATTAAATGTGATCAACTGCATGAACTAATTTTTTCAGACAATAGTTCAAAATAAAAGGGTTTTTTTTATGCTAGTGTTTTATTTTCATCTGGAGAATTAATTTTTCAACTGTAACACAATTCATTTGAATGAATGTGTGCAGTACAAAATAAAAGATTGAATTTTACTTAAAAAAATGCATGCTTTAATTACTGGAAATCTCCATTAAAAGTCCCTTAAAACACAAGAAAAAAAACCAATATTTAACAGGAAAAAGTACTCTTCAAGATTAAAACCAAAATTCTGACTTATTAGGAAAGAGAAACAGTAGGAAGCATTCTTAAAGAGTATTTGAGGGAAATCTGAGACCCTCCAAAAGACTGCAGCAAGCTTTATCTATCCTGATTTTATTTGTATAAACATAGGTAAGGCCAAGAGTGTGGGTTCTCATTCCACGTGGTGAAGCTGAAGAATGTGCATTACCAGAGCCACACACGTGCCTGACAATATCACCCTGGGGAAAAAGGGTTTCCCTATATCCAGTCAGCACCTCTCTTGTTTCATATTGTCCCCGTGGTCTCGTAATCCCACTGCTCCACTATGAAGAGCCCATCCCCATCGTGAGATGGTATCTTAGGTATTATGCATGAAAGTAAAAACCAGGGTCCTGTCAGTTGTTAGTCTAAAAATGTTCCCACTTTATATGGTTGATGCAATCACATTCCCAATTGGCTGTGCAATTTTTGATGTTGACTAGGAGTATGGAGCAAAGATCAGTTCTAACATTTCCAGAGGACCAAAACAGACTCAGCTGCTGTTAGAAATAGAGTGCAATTTGGTTATTGATTTAGGATTTCAACCTAAGCTCACTTGAGTCAGTTTTATTTTCAGGATGAAATACTGTTGTATCTTTTCTACTCCATCTTCAGTGAGAAGTGATCCTGGAAAATTAAATAGGTCTCACCAAGAGCACTCCAAGTGAACAAGTGAACAATAAAATGAGATATTTTAATAGGTAATTCTGACATTAACTGAAGCGTGTTAGGGCTGTGATCAAATACTGCAGTTTACCGAGCCTGCCCGGGTGTGTGAGGTGTGTTGACCACACATCTGTATAGCTGTGTCTAACCAAACACACCCTGTGTGCACCAAGATGTAATCCCCTGAGACTAGGGGCTGTCCCCAGCAAGCATTCATTAAACTGCTCCTGCTAAATTAGCTTAGCTGGAATAGCTCTGTAAAATAAAATAAAACCATTAACTTCAGTGGTGGGTGTGGACTGGAACAGGGAAATCAGATGAGCCTCACACCATACCGTTTAATTGAGTGCACTCAACAACTGAGTCTCGAATTATATGTACTAGACCAAATTTGGATTGCTGGAAGCATTGCTTCCTTGTGATTTTTTTTCTGTCACTAAAAATTGTGGGGATGAAAACGACTGCAATCAACTCTGATTTTTGTTTTCCGAGCGAGAGGCAGATTTACAATTTTATTAACAGCTGTAGACAGGTGGGCTGAACCTTTAGTTCTCCCTCAGAAGTAATTAACCCCCCTTTAAATACTGGAACATGGCAATAAGATCTCCCCTCGCTGAAAAACCCAGTTCTCTCAGCCTTTCCTCATAAGGCAGCTTCCCAGTCCTTGGATCATCTTTGTGGCCCTTCCACAACCCTCTCCAGCCTGTCCACATCCTTTTTTGTACAGCAGGGACCAAAACTGAACACAGTACTCCAGGTGTGGCTGTTGAACAGGGTCTGAACATCACTTCTGTGGTGGGAAGAAGTTAGGGTGAAGACTGGCAGCAGTAGGCTAAAAAGAGTAAGCAAATTTGTTGATGTAAGATTAATAAGATAAGCACAAAGGAGTGGCTATGCTGCACACAGGAAAAGATGTGAGGATTTACTGGGGAAAAGACACAGTCACCAAAAGGAATATCACAGGTTCAGTGGAGGCAGCTCTCAGGTGCCCAGTGACAGCAGGCTGAGCATCCACACCAGTGCTCACCACAGAGGTAGATCAAAGCAGAACACACACAAATAAATAGCTGATGAAAAAACACTTGACATCTTTTAGCTTCAAAAATTTCTTTTGAGTCCTAAAGGCGATGAACCCCTGGCTTAGTAG
The DNA here is from genome assembly GCA_027560015.1 of Chloroceryle amazona. NCBI lineage: Eukaryota > Metazoa > Chordata > Aves > Coraciiformes > Cerylidae > Chloroceryle > Chloroceryle amazona. The sequence continues at coordinate 17,871 of JANHFX010027952.1, forward strand.
AACACCACATCCCTGTCCCACACTGCTCCTGCCAAAAGCTGCTGGTGGTCAGGTCTCCAACTGGGCAGCCTCACCACTGGGACTGGGAGGTCAGGCAGCAGGAGAGCCCCAAGCTGACAGCCGTGCGTGGCGGAGCCGTGGGGCTGGATGTGCAGGGTGGGAGAGGGGGGGAGAGGGAAAATGAATCCGTTGCATGTGCCAGTGTGCGTGTGCCATCACCAGAGCCCCCTCCCAGCAGGCGGGGGGGGTGCAAGGCCAGCTGGAGCTCGGCAGGGTCATAGGAATCTTGGCTTGGCCACTTGCCTCGCAAAACCAGGTGAGGATCAGCGCCCACATGCCCGTGGGGAAGGGAATTAATGCCACAGGCTCCCTCCACGGAATGCCTGGCTACGGGAATTCTCTGCTGGTAGATGGACACTGGCAGCCAATTAAGATCTCCTCTGTAGGAGAAAATTGTGTTTCCTTGCAAAAGTGCAGATAATAATTGAGAGGTTGTGGGTTGTAACCTCCCCAGTAGGCTAGCAATTGTGGTTAATTTCTTTCTAGTTTTCAGGAATTTAATGTTTCCTGGTGAGGTTTTTGATGTTTTATTTATGTGATTTTTCTCTTCTCAAGAAAGCCTGCTGGTTTATTCTGGTATTTCTGTAAGAACCAACAGCACATAATGCATAATCCAATTAATTTCATTTTCACTAATGATAGTCTGCAATATTAACCAGTACACAGCCCTTTTATTTTATGCAGTCCTGCTGTGCTCTGAAATATGGTATGTACATGTGGAAGGAAAAGCCCAATAAACCATAGAGTGGAATTTCTATAAATGTCTGGCATAATTATGATTTCAAATAGAGCATATGCTCTATTCTAATGGCACTTATTTGATAAATGAATATATAAGGATTTAAAAAAATTTCTGAAGAGACATACTGTGGAAAACTATCATTAAAATAGTAACAAGAACAAAAGCAAATGTTTTCTGCAGGTTCAAAATGCAATTATCTGAGAGCAAGAGAGGCTTGGGATCTCAACTGTGTCTAAATAACAGGCTTGTGGTTGTTCTTGAGTAATGCTTATTTTTGCTTTTACTTCTTTTTTCCCATTTTGAAAATGCTTTTTCATTTTAATTCAACTGTGGAAGAAAACCAAAAGTTGGAATATCACTTTTTCTTTTTTTTTTTTTTTTTTTTTTTAATTAAGCCAGGATTGTGCTACTTGGCAGTGGGTTTAGAATATGTTTTCCACCTCGGACAGTTTTTTCAAAATTTCATTTCAAATTATCAAGTTAAAACCAGAGTAGGTTCTATCAAATATACCTAAACCCAAACAAAAACTCCCTTTGTTTTGGGTAAAATAAAGTTACCCCCAAATCAGTGGTTTGTATTCCATCCTTCCTCCTCCTATCTCATTTAATTTTGTTTAACCTTCTTTTCAGCCTGAATCAAAATATTTCCCTACTTTCTGTTTGGGTGCTGTTCAGTGATTTCCATTCTCTTCACCCTATAGCAGTGGCAAGTAGGAAAAAAACAAACTAAACCCATATTCAATTTAAATTACATACTCTTCTACTCTGAATAGAAAGCCATACCTGACAAGAGGAATACCTTATGTATTTCCTTTCACAAAGGTCAGGATTTCAGGACAATGGCATCTGTCAGTTCTTTATCCTACCTCACTTCCAGGCCATTGTCTGACTGAGTGCTGCAGAACACCAGGCACACCTCGTTCTTCCTGAGCTATCACAGTCTGCACCCAAGTGGTTTTTAGTTTAAACAAAATTCTCTGATATACAATGCTTTGTTAACAGAAAAAAAGAGTATCACAAAAAGTTAATTAAGCTTAGTTGAGGCCTAAATTAAATCAGAACAATCTTATCCTGATTTTAGTATTCAACTTGGAATTTAAATTTGTGAAAACTTTAGGGTTAATTTTATTTGTTCTTTCCACATCCATAAGCATTAAGCAACTAAAGAAGCTTTATCAGTAGGAGTTCTCCACAGCTTTAATACCTGAGTTATATGCCAATATTCATAAAGTTCTATAAAAAATACCCAAAGTATTTATAAAATGGAAAAACTTTCTTTTTTTCCTAGCAAGAACACAGAGGAAAATTTTATTTCATGGTCTTTACTTGCCTTTCTTACAGATCTTTCTCTCAGACCACCGTGAAGAAAAAGTGACAGAAACACAAAAGAATAAAAAGCTGCCACAGCCACACTTTGTCCTTTTGGTGAGCAAATGCACACAGAAGAAATGCTGTAAGGATCTATCCATAGTCAAACAACTCTTGGTCATCTGCTGCTTTCCCTGTCTTCAGTGACTTCTCAGTGCTAATGAATTTTGTTTACCAGTATTATGGGAATCTATATTGTCCCAGGCAGTCAATATGAGCATGTGCACAGTGTTTCCAAGTACTCCTACACCTGCTTTTTGATGAGATGTAACTCACCTCGTGTTTACTTAGACTCTCAGCATTTATTCACTGTCTCCTTCCTTATCAAGTCATTTATATTCACGGTGGTGCAGTTTCTTCTTTCTAGGATCTATCACCCTGATGCATTTATTGAGCTCTCCTTGTTACTTTGATTAATATTAACAAATCATCTATTTCTGCACTTCAGCCTTTCTTAATTTGCTTCTCTCTCCCTGATAAGAGTTGATTTATAGTTAATCCTTCCATTTCCTTGCTATCCATTTAATGGTTGCCTTCTTGTCCTCTTTCTTGTTCAGTGTTAATTTGCTCCCCTAACTTAAAATTTTGACCACCTCTAAGCTATGTGATACCTGGTTTATTCCTCAAACTTCCCACTCTAGACAAAACCTCATCCTACTGAATACCTATTGTGCTTTTTTAGGATCCTGCTAACTTCTTTCACCATGGTGGTTACTAACATGCTTATTCTCCTGATTTCTGAGCTCCCCTTATCTGTTCAGCATGCAAGCCTTTTCCTGAAACACAACTATTACTGACAGGATCTACTAATGTAAACGGGGACTGATTTTAGATTGCAGTAACTTTCTTAAATCTCTCCACTTCTGGGAGTGCACCAAACCTGCTACAATCTTGCTGTAAACTCTTGAATTTCAGGCAGCTTCGACCATCATCTGGCAGTCACGGTTGAGTCTCTCTCGTCACGTGAAGATACTTCTACCACAGTAAAGCTGTATTACAAGTACCCGATCTGTTTCAACTCCTGTAGGCAAGAGCATCTCCCCTTTTGTCTCATAAGTATCTTAGAAGTTGTATTAAGTAGTTATCCACATACCTTAGTGTCTGCCAAGAACACAGGGTAAGTAAATATTAGGAATTCATTTTTGCAATCCAGAAGCTGGCGATAGACTTAGAAAGGTTTTATGAATAGGTTCACAGAAATCAGTCTCAGTCCAAGATGGTAGAATCACAGAATGGTTTGGGTTGGAAAGGATCTTAAAGCTCATCTAATTCCACCCCCCCTGACATGAGTAGGGACACCTCCCACTAGACCAGTGGCTCAAAGCCCCAGCTAACCTTGAACACTTCCAAGGATGGGACCTCCACATCATCTGTCACCCTCACAGTGAAAAATTTCTTCTTAATATCCAACCTAAATCTACCCTCTTTCAGTTTAAAACTGCTACCCCTCAGCCCATCACTATACTCCCTGGTAAAAGGTCCTTCCCCAGCTTTCTTGTAGAGCTCTCTCTTCTTGTCATCTAACTACACTCAGCTCTGCATCTGCTCCTACATAAACCTTAGGTGTGATCCACTAGAAGGGCACTGCAATCAGACGACACAGGTACATTCCAAGATTAAATCCCTGGGATTTTTTAGAATGGTCCCTTTTTCCAGCATTACTTCAGGATTTCTGAGAACAGAAATGAGTCAGGACTTTGAACTTTGCCTTTTCCTGAGGGAAACTTCCTCACATACCCATACATTTGGAAAACATTATTGGCTGAGTGAAGCCATCTATAACCAGATAGAAGCAGTTCGTCGACCTTCTGAGAGCAAAATGTTCTTTCCCTCCTGGCAGAGAGAGATTGAGATCTCAGGGCAAAGGCAGGAGATTATACACCAACCTGTTTGTAAACCATAAGCCTATGCTACACACAAATATATACACGTGAGATTATGTGCACTGGTTTTGGGCTACACGCAATACTAATAAAGCACATTTTTGGATTTGTGATTTCCTGACCCTGGTTTCAAGTCTCCTAGGACGGACACATCACATTTTCCTACAAACCAGTATCTGTTTTGCTTCATTCCATTGTCTATGGACAGAGCAGCAAGACTTTTATTATCATCTTGTTTGCTAATCAGCTGTTGTCAGAAGGAGGGTTTCTCTAACCAGTTTCCTTACTAGCTAAGCATTTATTCATTCCTGCCTGTTTCTGTCCATTTGCTGACCCAAAGCCTCTAATGTCTATTTAGAAATCTGCCTTTTTTCTGCTGCCAAATGTAAGCCATTCACAAGCAGTTAGACAGGAAAATATTTCTCAGCGTTCGCTTAGAGAATTAGCCACTGTAAATACTGGTGGTGCCAAGAAAACTTGCCAACCAGAGATGAGTGAAACAATTTGTATGTAAAATATCCGGTAGCAACAACCCATGACAACAAGAGAGTTTTCTGCTACTCCAGCTGTCATTCCAAATAGGAATTTCATTTATTACCTGTCTATCCTCCTTGATTTGTAACTTTCCTATTACAAGAAGATAACTAGAAGTAGTAACAAGGAATGAACATTTACTTCTCTTGATTCTCAAAGTTTGTTCCCATTTGCCAGTTTAATCTGCATATGAACCAATTGTCTGGTGAAACTGGCCTTGAGAAAAGCATATGGTAGAGTTAATCACTGTGAAATCCTTAAGGCTTTGCAAATCATTGGAAAGGCATCCAAGCAAGCTGTTTGGCAATATTAAATCTCTGCAGCTATATGCTAGGTACAAGAGATCAAAGTCATGTTCCAATGTTTTCTATCACCATAATCTAAAAATCACCTGTCACTGATATTGGAAATAAAATATCCTGTATCCAACTTACTGTCAAGTTCTTTTATTTGTTATGATTAATAAATCAGCGCTTGTGTTTGGAATTTTTAATGCCTATTTTTCACATAGAAGTACTTCTGCATTAAATATATAAAACTATTCCTGTGAAATTACTGATATGTCTCTGACACTTCATTTTTCTGTCGATAATTATGGTACAGCCAAAGTACCTCCATGAGGCCTCTCCCACCTCACACAAACACAAACATGACTACGTAGAGACTGGACTGAAATGTTACTTCTGAATCTTCTGCAACATAACAAATTAACAAATGTTGTTTACAACAATTGTTCTGCTCTCATAAAAACCCAAGGCAACCTGTTGTCAGGTTTAACACAATAATCGTGTCACGTGAAAGTTTATTCTGTGATCCTTTTGCCTAGGATAACAAAGTCTTTAGCCCAGCCCCTTGTTCTTTTTCCTCTGTCTAAGAAAGGAATGGTGGATGCTGTATATACAAGCAGAAGGTACAGATATTACCAGTCTATTTTATGAGGTGGGCTAAATTGTATTTTGCAGCTTCTTAAGGGACTGAGTTACTCATGGCTGCACAACTCAGACTTCACACCTACAAGTTCAGCTTTTTCAGTCCTTCTTCTCAAGCTTCACTCCATCACCTCACAGAGATGAGATATGAATTCCACCTGCCATCTCCATTTTCCCACCTTCTCATACATCAAATGATTGGTGTTTGACAACACAGCAACAGTTATCTTCCTCTTCCTAAGAATTCTCTGCTGGCAACTGAAGTTGGGATTAAATAAGTGGGGGGGGGGAGAAAGACAAAAATCTGTGTATCTAGCCACTTAAGTAAACAGCAGATCTGTGTATCTAGCCACTTAAGTAAACAGCATCCAAAAGCCAACAACTGACAGGACAGCAAGATACTTACTCTGAAGTTCTCCAATGAGTTTGAGATTCCCTCCAGTGAAGGGAAACAGATGCACTGATGTCGATCAGCCTGACCCACAGATAGAGTCTTTTTCCCTGTAAGGTAGCAAAAAAACATTTCACTTTCCAGATTTCAAATGTTCCAAGTTGAATATATTTTCTCTGTTTCGTGCAAGTGAGGCCAGCACCCTGAGCACCAAAGGATTTTTATGACTTTCTGAGGTACAGATACAACATGCCAAGAGTCTCCCCACAATATTGCATCCAGCTGAAAAAGTTATTTGCTAATTACTGCATAATGTTAATTACAGTTGTTTGCTGAGAGCCTGTTCCTAGCCTCCTCACTCTAAGCCCATCAGGAGGATTACTGCGGTGCTCCTGCTGTGGGTCGCGTGGCAACAGCGAAGCACCGTGTCCTTCTCAACGGGTGCCCCCCTTCACCCCTTCTCCATCATTCAAGTCTTGTTTTGGAGATCGATAATGAGACAAAAGAACATGTTCCAAATTGAACAAGCCTTGAGAAAGTGAAGTGAGTCCACCCCATTCAGCTCCCTGCCAACACAAACCCACTGCTGTCTTTTTGGTGTTTGCTTCCAACCCAGCAGAGAACTTTGTATTCACCTACTGCAGAACGGGGTTCAGAGAAGACCTTAACTTCACCCACACCAGGAGCAGCCCTCAGTCACACGCTGTACACTTCTAATAACCTCAAGGGCTTTCACTTCACTAACAAGGAAAGATTAATCTTGTATCCACAACATTCCTTTTACTTACCGTGGAGGAGAAGAGAGGATGAGTTAATATTATTTAAACTACTGGAATTAATCCACGAGTTCTTCACGGACTTGCAGCGTGGTGCTGCCTCTTCCCTCCTGGCCCACAATGCTGTGTGCCCTGGGAGGCTGCTGGGGCTGACATCATCCATCTCTGGCCAGGTTGCATCTGACCTGCACTAGGAGATCTCTCATGTGGCCAATGCATTTGCTTCTGAATTCCCCTGTTTGTTTCTTCTTTCTAAAGGGAACTGTAAAATGTGTGCCTGTCACATACCCAGAATTACATTTTCCAAGTTCCATATATTTCCCTACACCTGCAACCCAGAAAACAGAATCTTCAGGTGGAAGAGAAGTTACTGCCCAACCCTACAGCCTGGTTAAAAAAAAATTAAAAGAAAACATAATTATTCACATAGTCCAAAAATTCTCCCACTCACTATTTCAGAATAAGCTCCTACAACATATTTCAAGCCTTTGTCCAGTCCAGTCTAATAACCTAAAGTTGCTTCCATTAGTCAGCGAGCTGTTATAGAATTTGATAGATTTTACCATTAAGCATTTTTTCCAGCCTAGATTGCCCTTTGCTCCATTTCTTTCCATCAGAGTTAATAATAAGCCTTTATAGCCACCAACAGCTCTTCTTCCTTACAGTCATTTAGTAACTATATACTGATTCTAGCTCATTTACATAATGCTCAGTAACTCTTTGCTCTACTAGACATCCCACTGACTTAACAGACTGTAATTACTGAACCAAATCTTCCATCATGACATTCATTCTCTATGCCAAAAAGTTAAGGAACTGCATTTGCATCACGAGAATTAACTTCAAATGGCCCACGTGGGGAGCAAGTTTTCAAGAATTTTATCTCATTGTATTTGAATGCAGATCCACCAAGAAGGGAAAAAAAGAAGGTGGTAGAGACCCACAGAAGAGAGAGCTGCAGTGCCCTATTTATTAGCTCCTAAGTAAACAGCTTGGTGTTCACAAGTCCCCGATAAAGAGCCACTGCATACAGGTATGACCTGGCTGGTAAGACAGATAAGACCTTCTGCCACATGCTGCGGTGAAAAGAGACTGAGCTGCAAGGTTTAAGCAAAGGATTTCTTTGAACTCACAGGTTTAACTGTAAGGCCCAAGCAAACCCTCTATTTGAAGTCTAATACATCACCACTGCAGGTTTTTATGGATACAGTGGAAGAATGCACTGTTGAGGAAGTTCCACCTCAACAGGAGGAGAAACTTCATCCCTGTGAGAGTGACAGAGCCTGGAACAGGCTGCCCAGGGAGATGGGGAGTCTCCTGCTCTGGAACTCCATTACTTTAGAAATGCAACAGATTTCCACCTTGGAGTCTTGAAGCAGATTTAACTTTGTGGCAGATTCTGCTGCTGCTAATCTGTTAGCCTGGACTGCACAGTAATGGTTGTTATCCAACAGCCAGGTTTTATTACTTTAACCCTCACAATACTAGGAACAATATTTTAAGCAATGTAATCAAAGTAATATAATCGACAGTCCAACTATTACTGTCTCAACAATTGAAGATACAACGTAAGTTTAATAAGGCCTCAGTTTCATGGTTACATGTCTAATTATATTCTGAACAAAATGGATGGTATTTCTATCATGTACTTCAAACACATGAAATCTTTGTTCTTTTTAATTTATATTCCTAAGTGAAGCTGAAAACTATTAGATTAAGTGTTAGAAAAGGCAGCAATAACCATTTTATTTGTTGATGTATTCACATTAGGGGAAGTAAAGGAAAGCCATCAAATATCACAGAATTTCTGATCACTTACAACAAAAAATAGAAGACAACAAATCAAATCAAAGGCACTTCTTATAACCTATAGATGGAATTATGAGGAAATAGGATTCACATGCACAGAGAAAAGCTGAAATTTAACGACATTTAAAAGGCATCATTGAAAGACAGCATGATAAATTATTTTTTATCCCTCTTCCCTGAGAAAAGCTTCACAGAATAATAAATCTCATCTCTCTGGGATGATAGTATTTGAATCGGGGAAGCAGTAAGCCTGTAGGCTGAAATTACCTACAAGATGATATCAAGTGTGGTGTTTTCTGCACCACAGAAATGACACTTCCATCTAATGAGACAGGTATTGAGAAATTCACCAAATCAAAGCTTCATCATTAGTAACTTTAATGAATGCTGGATTTTTATCCCTTTTTTTCCTCCCTCAGCTGTAGGCCAAAGTCAAATTGAATTTCCAGACAAATGATTTGTAGTGAATCAATATCTAGAGACCAACCACGCTACCAAGGGAGCAGAACTCAGCAGAGGCAATTAGCCTTCACAAGCAGGTGTCCCAAGAACTCTTTGCTTTAGTCAAGAGGGGGACCAGGTAGCTATGCATGGCCCAGTATGAGTACACTCACGTCACAGCTTCCCACTTGACGTGGGAGACACTCTTCTGATGAAGAAATCCCATCTATCTTGCAGAATCCTTCTCCGAGTAGTAGAATTCAGGGTGGGTGACCATGTGGTGGCCCTGGCCCCAACTACTGTTTCCTTATTTATAAAGCTGTTACCTGCTGCATAAGAGGGGGGGAAATGCTGCCCTTCCCCTTCTCCCTCTACACACATCTCAGACCCTGTTACCTGGGCTTTATTCAAAATCTATAACAACCAGGCTCCTCAGCAGAGACATTTATCTGCATTACACTCTGCAAAGAAGCATCTTTACATAAGCACCAAAGTCACGTTTGCAGATGCCATACAATAACCCCCAAGTGTGTCAGCCCTGTCAACTTGTACCATAAACAGAAAGTAAAGCTGAAGCGTAGACTTCAAGGGAGGAAACTCAGGCACTGTTTACTTGCCTTTAAAAAAATCAGAGAAGCTGGAGGTGTTAGGACTTGCTAACAGAATTGTGTTCTAGACGATGCCTTGCAGAAATGCTGCAGATAAAAAATGATTTCTTTTAAGTTTCCTTCAAAACACAATGCTGAAATTCAGCTGTGTAATAGATGCCACCTCACAACCTCTTTCAAATAAAAAAAAAAAAGTGGAAGTGATCAGTATTTGGGATCAAGTGGGAATCTTGATTCATGTTTTTAAGTTCACAACCCTTACAGAAGGGCTTTAGTGTGGCATAGCTACAGGAGGAATTTGATAGCTCCACAACAGGAATTTGATAGCTCCACAACAGGAATTTGATAGCTCCACAACAGGCTGAGAAGACAGATATGCAACTGAGTCAGATTGTCAGAAAAGAGGTGGGTTGAAATTAACTGCAGATGAACTAAGACATTAGGAACATCCCCAGGTCTATGAAACAGCTCCACAGAGTTTTGTTATCACATAGTCAACCTGGCACGAAATTTCCATTTAAAACTTCAAATTTTTATCCTATTATGTGCTTATTTTCATATCTCATCCTTCTTTCAGCAGCTAGCCTGACTGTGTAGTCTTTAATCAAACTTCTTAATTCCTCTGGAAATCAATGTCTATGGAAATGAATTTGCATTTCAAAGCAGACACATGGGAAAATGTTAAATCTTCCTTCGGGCACTTTACTCAACAAATATTAAAGAATACCTCAGCTTTTTTCATGTCTTCTCAACTTTGCTCAGCAAAAGCAAATTCTGCTAGACAATCACATTATAGATAGTGCCTTTAGAAGTGATCTACAGCAGCAAGCATAAAAATACAATTAGGATAAAATATCTGAACACATTCTCACATCTAATGACAAACCGCAATCTCTCTCTCCTCTGTCTTGTAGACATCTCTATCACCCCCACACTTGTATCTGAAAATTATTTCCTTCAGGTTTAATCTGACTACGTTACACATCTGTCAAACCCAAACTTTTAACTTAGATTCAGTGCTTAAAGGTATAAAATAAAATTTATCCCTTTAGAGTTATTCAGATATTGAGAGGGTCGCTCATCTATTGACAGCTGAATCTTCCCATCATAATTTCTGGACATTCATCTCCCATCAAGCAGGCCTCAAGCACTTTCCAGTTTTCTGTTGATTACAGTGCTACGACACTGTTACGAATGTGCTTTGGTGGTTTTTTTTCCTCTGTCAATATTTACCTGTGTCACCACTAAAGTTTTCCAGTCAAGATTGCAGCTTTTCAAAGAACAGACACAGCTAGCTCAAAACCTTTGGCAGTAGTTACTAACCAAAATAAATGTTGAAAAATTAAACAGTAATATTTCCCTGTTGTGCCAAAGACTTCTCGTTTAAGTTTTTTCAAAGAGTTATCTCCATTTTCAGAGTTCCAGCCAGGTGCAGTGATTTCATAGTAAGAAAAGCAGCCAACTGGAAAACAATGTCCTTCTTCTCTCAATGGCAAAAAAAGTATTTATTTTCTTTGTTTTCTGAAGGAAAATCCATATTTTGCATGAAGAACAGATTTCACAAAGAAAAAGGAAGACGATATGTGGAAGAAATGTAAACTATATAAGCAACCAGCAAAGGTACGGATTGAGAGTGGCTGCTGCTGAAAAGTGATTTATTTGGTGGGACAGAAACAACACGGAAAGATGAAGCACTTCTCTGAAGAGATTACCAGAGCTCATGAGGAATGGGAGTTGGGGTGGATTTTAGTATTCCAGTCCATGGGTTTTGTACAAAATATGCATCAGATCAATAAGTATCACTGACATCAAATAATAACTACGCTGGGAGAACAGACGACACAGAAGAACATGGGAATATTCTATAGGAATATGAAGGTCCCCTGATGCTTAATTACATTTTTGTTGCTGCTATAAATGCCCACCAGTTTGAGGCAACTGAGAAAGAGAGTGACCTGGGTATGGCAGGTAATCTCCAACCACACATCAGTAATGTGATGAACCCGTGCAAAAAGACAGACACTATCCCAAGTTGCTCCCACAGAGTCAGAGACACATTACATGGCATAGACGGTGTACATTTGAATGGCTATATCCAGTGAGATCTTACCACCTCAAAAACTGAGATTAGGAGAGAGGAAGAAGTACTGTGGTACCTATTAAAAGCCACAAAAACTCTTCTCAATTGTGTGGTCAACTGATGTCAATTAAGAACTAACTTTTCCGTAGTACCACTCCTTGTGTGGCTACTTGGTGGTCTACAGTACAGTTCTCACTGACTCGAGTTGTTACTATTATTGCTCATCACTCCTGTCACATAGGGGTTTCAAATGGGTCTCTGCAACATACAGACTAAACCCTTATGTGCCATTTTTCACTTTAGTACACCAGAGGAAGGAAGAACATGTAGAGTGAGGAGGTCATGTGTGTGAAGACTGTTTCCCAAACTCAAGACAATTGAGTTTTACACTGTGTCAATATTCCCTCTGAAAGTGGTTACAAACTGAAAAGATAACCAGCAAAAATCCTGTATCCTTCCAGAAAAGTCTGAATAAAAATCACTTTGAAGTGAAAAAAAAAAAGCCTGTTACAGTTGAGGCCATCACTGAGCAGGATCAAGCTGAAGAAGAATGAAATTGCAACAAGCACGTGCAAGCTGGATTCTTCAGGGGGGGATTGTTTCTTTAGTTGTTGGGGACGTGTATTTTCATTGTTTGAAAACAGAGGGGGGTTTAAGTGGAAGTTTTCAGCTGGCAGCTAAGAAACCATTTCCTAAGATCAGTTATACAGAACATTACATCCTGGGATTTTATTGTTGCCTACAGTATTGCAAAACTACATTCCTTAGGACATATTAACTTCTTGTGAGTTGTATGGGAAAAGAAAACTAAGGCACTGCATGGTTTTTGAACAATGGTATTCTATAGATATTTGTTGCCTTTGGGAAACATTAAGTTTGTGTCAGGAATTTCTTCTAATATTCAATAGTATCAGGAGAGGTACAGCAACTTTGAGGCAGGAACCAATCTCAGCTATTACTCAGAGCTACACTGAGAAATCAAGACACTAGATTTCACTGTGCCATTGTAATAAAAAGCTTCCCAGACATCATCTGTTCTGGTGTGCACTGTGGAAAGATTCTTCCCTTGAGTTTAATTTCTTTTTGAGTTATCTACCTATTAAAGCAACTATATGCTTTTAGGTTCAGTGATTACTGGGTTTATTATCTACATAATTCACCCATTCCTACCTGACAATAACTTGGGTTTAAATAGGCAATAACTATTGTCTTCTTGTGAACTGGAGCTTAATTAAATGAACCCTAATGAACTGTTGGCTGTTATTTGGCCTCAGAGCATAGACTCTTCATGAGTGGCTTCATGGGATGGGAAGAGAAAGCAAAAAATAGCCACAGCTTTACAAAAGAAAAGCTTTTCAGGAGTTGGAAGCTGAGCATTACATTTAGAAGTAGGACTGAGTGTTTAGTCCCATATAACTTTCCCTATAGATCTAGGAACAGAAATTCTGACCATTGTGCCCAAATAAATGCATCAATTTTCCCTGAAGCAAGCCCTGTCTATTCCCATCCCTTTAAAATAAGCAAAGAAACCTCATTAAGACAGTATTCTTTTGATTCTATAGATTTGATTCTTCTGTTTTAGGAGGCTACCACGTGGAATAATTTTTGCAACAGACCTGAACTTGGTGATGTGGCCACTCTCTCCAGTTGCTACACAATAACCTCATTAATACTCCTTGGCTGATTATCTTCGCTGCTCTCATTTCTCTGTTAATCATCTTAACATTTATCAAAGAGGCACAGATTTTAAGTGTTGTCTCAGTCAAATCCTCTTTTTACTGGATTCTGTCGTGCAGCCCCAGGTTTACCCCAGTCTTAAAACCTGTGGGACATCTGACCACGTGGTGAAGGAAGGAAAAAAGCGTCAGGAAATGTTTAGTGGCAGAGTTTAGCTTTGAAGACATTTTTCTGAAACTATAAATAATTCCAGATAGGCCTGGCTACAAATTGCTTATTGATTTCTGTAATTCTTACATGCAACTTTTCAGCCACTTTAAGGGGATGAACTTATTTCTAAGTTCACCTCTATTCAAGCTATGAGAGTGAATAAATTAGTTGCACTCTTTCCTCTCATATTTCTTCTGTGTTTGTGTGGCTAGGAATCACTTTTCCAAAAGGTTTCCAAAAGATTTTTCTTTTACCCTACTCTGATCAACAGAATCCAAGGCAGTAAGTAAAGTTCATATTTTTTAGGTGACCTGAATCCACTTGAAACTAGTTTTTCACCTATATGAAAACAGAACACATGACCAGACCTCAGCTCTCTGGTATCCCTCTGAAAGCAAGCAGCATTCAAGTGTAATTCACCCATCTTCTGGTCACCCAGAAAGAAGAATGGAAGATCTTCATTCACCATTATGGGAGGTGACCTCAGTGGACAGGTTAGAGAAGAAAAGGGACTTTTTTTTGTTTAATGTTGAGTCCAAGCAGACAGTGGGGGTCTCTGAGACAAAGGAGTCAAAGTCTATTGAGAAGAAAAACTATAAAAGAAAATCTGGAAAGCTTTACTAGTTTATGCTCAACAATAGCAGTGTTAGAGAAGTATTTACATTCCTAACTGTAATCTGCTTTAGATTTATCCCCCTGACCATTTAGTCCAGCCTTGTTCCAGGACCACTTGCTTCAACAGAAAGTGTAAACACACTGCAGCAGGGACACTGTATAATCTGGATGCTTTCAAGCATTCAGTTAGTATTCCTTCAACATTTGTGTCATCAACGCCTAGAAGCAAAGATATCATTTAAGCCTGCTGCAGATTTGTTCATCTCGGCTTCCTGCAGTAATAAATCCCACAGAAAGCAATTCCTTTTAACAGCTGGAAATTCCACACTGCAGTTTGCTCCAGGCTTCATTTCCCTCTGACCTGCAAGCAGCTAAGGCAGAGGAAAAAGTGCACAGGGATAATGAAGCAGACCTTGCAAACCTCCAGAGTTCCTTCTGGCGTTTCACTGATCATCACAGAAATGAGGGCTTTATGTGAGTGACAAGTTTACTCAGCAGCTGCTCTAGAGATTCTGAGGCATTCAGGACATATGGGAAATGAAATAATCACACAAGGTGGATTTTTTTCTATCATGAGGAATGAGAAAACTCAGGAAACAGCAAATTATTGAAGTGATTGTCTGGCATTTCAAAAGGATGGAAAATGTTATAGGGATCGTCATCTAAATGCTGCACAAAACTGTACTGGAAATGGGCTTTTTAATCCTTACTGCCTCACATGGACATTTGGGAAGAATGTATTTTGGACTCCCTTTCATAAGCAAAAATATCTTTCTTGCATACAGGAGCAGCAGCATTTCTGAGCAGATTTCTGATTGCTGAGGCTGAGAAATCTGAAGAGCTTTTGTATTGATAAAAGGATCACTTTGGGCTTTTTTTTCCCCTTGTCAGTGCAGCTGGAGAACTTTGTATAAGAACATCTAAACTGATGGAACAAATCCCTACAGAAGTTAGTGGAAAAAAATAAGACTGCAAAATCAATACAGTAACTTCCTAGTTCTTAACAATCACCCTCAGTCTTAAAAGACCAATTTGGAAATGACAGAAAGCAGTTTACATCACTTCAACAAAAAGAGAAGGAAAGTCTCCAAAGCAACAGTGGGAAGCAAGCAAACAGTTTTAAAATAGTAATATCGTTTTGCAACAAGTTTATTAACCAGCAAACTTTCTTGCAAACAAAGCTTGTCTATAGGAAAAGTGAAATTTATGGCTCCATAAGGAAAATGCAGAATCAATGAAAACAAAATAAAAAAAAAAACAAAACAACTGGAAGAAAAAAAAACAACACCTTAAAGACTCTAGAATGCCACACTGAATGCAGGATTTTAGTTAGGACTATGAAGGATGTGTCACAAATACTCTACTTATAAGTAAGGCATTATTTTCTCCACTGCATCCCTCCAGCCTCAAAGGAAAGACAGCACTGCTCTAGAGCATGCTCCTTTGGTGGAGGAGGTGGCTATGGACTTATTCAAGAAGTCAGATACACTAACTATGCTGCAAAGTTATCTTATTGGCTTCCCACCTGAGTAAGCATCAGAAGCCATAGGTACAATCTGAGGCATCTGCCTGAAATTGTAAAGAAAGCCCCTGCACAGGCACAGGCACCAAGGATGACAGCGGGGAGAAGAGGCAGGATCGATTCTGTGGACTCACAGGGGCTGTAACTGAACAAAGGCTCCGTACACCCTTCGGTTTGACAGATCCAGACTCTGACACCCTTCGCTCAGACAGAGGGGAGCTTCTGTAGACCAGGCAGGGAGAATTACCATGGCATTTTGTGATGTCCAGCACACTGTGGAGTCCAGCAGTGGAACAAAGGCTCCAAGATAACCCTCTAAACCCCTTGATGTTTTAGCAGGGTGAGGTGATTCTCTGACGCACAGTAAAAGTGGGTTTCGTTTCCACATTAGCTCAGCAGAGTGCAAGAGTTCTCAGCACTGCACTCAGTGATGCTTTCCCCAGAACCTTTAATTTCAACCTCTGAACTACTTGAGTTTCTATTTAGAGACATTTTTCTTCCTCAAACCACATAGTACAGCCTGTTCCTGCAAGTCCTAAGGAAAAATCTGTTTATACTAATTGTTTCACACCAAAGCCAACGTCTCAGGCTGTGAAAGCCCCAGTCCCACTGTGGTGTTTTAGTCCACAGCAAGTCCCTTGAAACATTTTTTTTTTTGGATACAAAGGAAAATTGTAATTATAATGGTTGACAACTGAAAAATAAATTGAATAGAAAGACACACAAACTTAGTAATACAGTAATGGGGATCATTATAGTAAATGCCACAGTTTAAAACACTGCAGAACTAAACAGCTTAGGTACAGAAAACCAAGTGATCCCTAGGGAAGAGCACTGATGCTCTGCTGATGGGTAGGCAGTGAGATATCTTCCGGAATGTTCAGCTGTCAGGCAAATATTTCAGCTTAAAAGCAGCAGCTGGAAAGGGTATTGACTGGTTCTAATGTATGAAGCTACCCAACACCACACTGGCTGCAAGTCCTACCAAGCCAACCAGACTTCTTCAGTTACCATGAGTTAAGATAGCTGTTTGTAGAGAGAACTGACCTCCAGCCTTTCCTACTCCCCTAGGAGTACCAGGGGAGCTACCTACAGAAATGATGCTCTTTGGACAAAGCACTCAGCAAATTAATATGTATGTTGATGATGAAGGAAAAATTCAGCATCTTTCTGATAAAATACACCTGCTACCAGCCTTCCCTCAGGGCTTGGAAAAATTCTTCAGCTCCTTGATTGGAAAAGAGGCATATTTCCACCCTCCTAAACCTCTGACTTCTAGTATCATAAGCTAACATTCCTTGCTGGTAAGTTTTGCATTTTTCAGACTTACCTGTCACAGTTTAACCCCAGTCGACAACTAAGCCCCACAGAGCCACTTGCTCACTCCCCCCTGGTGGGATGGAGAAGTGGAAGAGTAAAAGTGAGCAAACTCATGGGCTGAGATAAAGACAGTTTAATAGGTAAAGCAAAAGCCTCACACACAAGCAAGGCAAAACAAGGAATTCATTCA
>JANHFX010027953.1:0-23228 GCA_027560015.1 Chloroceryle amazona
CAGAGTAGAGGGGCAGGAGAACCTCTCTCAACCTACTGGCCACCCCCCTTCTGATACACCCCAGAATGGCATTGGCCATCTTGGCCACAAGAGCACATTGCTGACTCATGGTCAGCTTCCCATCAGCTAGGACCCCCAGGTCCTTTTTTCCGCTTCGCTGCCCTCCAACAGGTCAGTCCCCAGCCTATACTGATACGTGGGGCTGTTCTTTCCCAGGTGCAAGACTCTAAACTTGCCCTTGTTGAATTTCATCAAATTTCCTCCAGCCTGTCCAGATCTCGCTGGATGGCAGCATAGCCTGCTGGTGTGTCAGACACTCCACCCAGCTTGGTATCATCAGCAACCTTGCTGACAGTGCACTCTGTGTTGTCATCCAGGCCACTGATGAATACGTTTAACAGGACTGGTCCTAGCACCAACCCCTTTGGAACCCCACTAGTTACAGGCCTCAAATCCATTAAAGGTTTTATACCTCCATGTGTGCACTTATGTGGCTGCACTGGGCCATAGCTAACTAGGTCTACAGGAGGCCAAGGTTCATTCTCTGAAGACATTCTCATTTAAAACAGCCAACAAACTCACTGTCCATAAATAAAGGTAACTACCAGATGGTGTCTTCTGAGGCAAACAGCAATAATACTCTGGGAATAACTTAGTAAAGTATGTTTATCCTAAGACAGTACTCCAGTATCAATAGAAATAAATTTTCCCTCTAAATCATGCAGTTCACTAATGTAGGCATGACCTGTGGACTGATGAATCACATTCAACCCATCTAGAGAGATTCCCAAGAGGGAGGACCTAAACATTGAATAGGGGGCTTGATAGAAAATAACCCAAACATATTAATCTGCAGGTCTGCAAGACCTCAAAAGACAAGGTGATCAGAATAGGATATGGTTAAATTTCTCTGCAGATAGGATTGCTAACCAGCTTTCTAGAATTTTCAAGGCAGCTTTGAATTAAACTACAATTTTAAACCTTACATTTATAGATGACCCCCTTCATACTTTCCTCTAGCTTGCCAACTTACACACCAGGCAAGTCAGTTCTTAGTATACACTATATTCTTAGTATATACTACATGATTAGTATAGAACAGTTATGCAGTTGAGAAAAATCTTTATGGGATAGCAGTCTAAGTGTATTTATGCCATTTGCCTTACTTTATGGCCAGCATTCTGAGTGAATTACTCTCATTTTCCTTTCCTGAAACATAATTAGAATTTGAAAATAGTCAAGGCTGTAAATCTGAGTGTGTTCCCCTTTTTTTTTTGAGCATATATTCCATTTTACTATAGCTCTCAAGACATTTCAGGCAGTATTTTGCTAGAGGTTTATTATAACAATTTATAGATCACATAACATCTTATGGATAAGATAGGCAAGATCCTAACCTAAAAAACCACCAGAGGAAAATGACAGATTTTTGCAATCACTTCTGTTGAATCCAGTGGGTGTTCTGCACACAAACTCTTTACAGAAGCAGGCCCCAACCAGAACACCCCATTGCAGATGGGAAGCAACATCAAATCAATGGTAGGAAAAGAAAAACAGGACACTGCCTGGGGCACCACCATGACATTGCCTTGCTGCTTCCATGACCTAAGCCACAAGACTGGAAAGCTATGGAAAGAGTGTTGTCTAGGAAGACAAAGATGTGTGGGGCTGGGGTTTCACCATGGAAGGGACTCTTCCCTGCAGCAGCAGCAGCAGCACCTCTTGCTCTCTCTCCTTCCCTGCTGGCATCAGCTGCAGTAGCCTTGCTCTTCTGCACAGCTTATTCCCAGCTCTGCACCCACCCTTCCCAGGGCAGGGCCTGAAGTCTGACCTGGGCCTGACATCTATGTGCCTGGTGTGCAAGTCAGCAAGTTAGAGGAAAGGATGAAGTGGGTCATCTATGCAGTTCTGTCTGCCCTTTGCTCTTATTCCTGAAATACCCGATCCACTCCTCTGTCTCAGGATATAAACCAGATGATCTTTGTTCTGATGGCCCTGCTGATAGATGAGAGAAAGCAGGGGCAAGTTGGTAGGACCTTGCTCATGTAGAGTGATGCAGGCAGAATACAGTATCAAATTCAGTGTGACAGCAAAAGGAAAGGATAGAAAGAATCTGAAATTAGGAATCAAAAGGAGGAGAGACTGTGATTTCGACAGGGCAGTTATATTTTTTACATATGTTTTAAATGGATTAAGAAGGACTATCATGGAGGTTCAAGTAAACTGAGTACAGTCAGAGTACAACAGTCAGTTGAGGTCAGATACATTCTCACCTTCTGCAGTGAGAAATATTAGCAGTTTCTGTGAAAAAAACTCACCAGGGGTAAAAACCAAAGCAAGTGGAAGGTGTGCAAGCATCACACCTGCATGCTCTCTGTAATACAATTCCACTGCAGGAAGACTATGATATGACCACAAATGTGGTCACACAAATATTTGCAAAATGAGAACAGACATTACTTTACTATGTTATTTTCCCAGAATGGAATGAGAGGTTGTAAAAGAAATGGGAAAATACTTTCACGCAAAAGCTGACAAAAATGCTGTAAAATCTATACACATCTATACAGGGTGAACATGTATCTTACAGTATTGTAGATATGGTAGGTCTAGATGAAATTTTGAAGCTCAGTGGGAAAAGGGTCATCAGTTTTACACTCATTTTTTTGATGTGGCATGGTGGGATTTAAGAAAGTACAGGTCTAAATATGAAAACATAAAAGATTATTCACTGTTAGTATTTACATAAAAGGAATGTATTTAAACTATACAGTCATTCCGTTGAGGCACAAACTTGATTTTAGATGATACACCATGACTGAGCCAGGCAAAACATGTTGGTTATCTTTTGGTCAAAAATTACACTTCTGTGCATACATATTATTTTTGAGTAATCTTCCTCAAGAAAGGCTTTTTCAGGTTCATCAAGTGATGCACAGTCAAAACCAGCAATTGCAGGATGTGTAGGAGAGCCACTTTCAAGTCCTCAGATTAAAACTGAGGAATAAGGATTTCAAAAGTGCTCCCACATCTCAGGTGATCATCCTGGCTCTTGTATCACTCAGTATTGTGTAATAATACAATGGGGAATCTCTAACTCACTTCTCTCCCCTTTCTAGTGTTGGAAACATGACTTACTGATTTTCTTCACTGAAAAAAATGTTTTCATTATCTTCATATTTACTGGGAAAATGCCAAAGAAAGGGAACAGTTATATTGCTCACAAGAGTCTCATTTTTCTATTACCGGAAAACAAAGTACCTTTTTTTTTACCCTGGGGGAAGATATACTGTCTTTTTTTCTTCTCTTCCTTTTTCTTTTTTTTTTTTTTTACTTTTCCTGTATTTTCTTCTTTTCAGTTCCTGATTTTTCTAAACATTTTCTGCTTCTAGCTGTTTCAGAGCAAGTCACTGACCAAGCCTTCAGAAGAGTTAGTGTGAGAATTTTCACTTCTGTACCCTCTACTTTATCACTTACAATCGTTACCTCTGCTACAGCTGCTGCTTCTATTACTTCTGTGCTTTGGGGAATCTTTAGTATCCCTGCTTTTTGTGCCATGTTCTGCCATATTCTCTTCTGTCACTAAAATATGGAGGAAACAATCATCTGAGTTCACCACTATGTAATGGCAGACTTAAAAGTTGACCTCCATGACCTATTAGGAACCAGAATGTTATTGCTTACAGTTAGTATAAACACTACTCAACATTGTTCAACTATACTAAACGATGATAAGAATATTAAGCTACCTCTAGAAAAACCCAGTCGTTATTCTTTAACCCATTAAAATAACTGTGTGGTCAGTAGCAAGTGGGTAAGTTTGTTTCCAGAATGAACTACAATATGAGATACACTAGTTTCTGTCTCAGAATTTACTATGATATTGGCACGGATTTTCTACAGATTTACAAAGTACTACCATTTAAATATAAATAGATACCATAGTTTCCTGTAATGTATACATTTTCTCCATGATTAATGTAATTTAAAAGAACTGTAACTGTTCTTATGCTCAACACCAACAAAGTGCTTTACACTATTAAAAAAACCCCACTTGTTCAAGTCTCTAGAAACTGGATATTTCTAACCATGTCTCTGTAATATTTTTAGCTTTTCATTCATGTCATAAAAATATAATTTAGTCATTTTTTTAATTAATTAGATCACAAATCAGATCACAAAATTAATTTATGTTTAAAAATAGAAAAAATTATTCTAGCTCCCATATTAACATTATAGGTAGAAGATATAGCAGCATCTAAAGCTGCACAACAGAATATCTGACTTAGTGAAATAAAAGTTTCCTTAAACTGCTGGGATGTTGCTTGTTTTATTTATTTTCAGATCAGGATTGTTTTCAAAATCAAAAAAAGCTTGCTAAAGCTTCTTCACAGCCTAGCAATACTTAACACATTTGTTTGCTTTTGAAAATGCTGCAAGACACTTATGTCCATGTCTACTCACCCGTATAGCTCAGAAAATAGTGCCTGTAATGCACTGATTTTGTCAGAGGTGTGGTTCTCTGCTGATATGATGATCTCACTTCAGTCATGTTCTAGGTAACATTGCTGCTTCCTCTGGAATTGTCTTTCCTCAGTAGTCCAGTTTTCAAACAAAACAAACTCTCTGAATTGTTTGGCTTAAAAAAAATGATGTGTATTTATCAGAAAATATATTGCTGACTATTTTTCTACGTCTTTGTGAACATCTGCTACCTCTCAGGGTTTTTACCTACTGAGACTACTGGGGAGCAGAAGAGATGATTTCATACTCCTTCCAGCATTATTTAAACACCGTTCTGGTAAAAATTATTTATTGGGATATGGCTCAATCCATTTCATTTTCTTGTTATCACATGAAAACAACTTAGATCATAATTTTATAGATGCAGGATTCTACCTGGCAGTAGAATGAATTCTGTATTTGGGAAGTGGGGAGGGTGGGGACAAATGGGGCATAGAAATTATGTAAAAGAAATTTGAGGGGGTTTAAAATGATATTTTAGTTTAGATGGATTTTAATGTGTAGACTTCACTAAAAAATATAAGATATTATTAGAATAAAAAAAAATTAAGATATTTTTAGAACATTCTAACTCCTTTGTTTGCTTGTGAAAGCATTTTATTTTAAATTTAATTGAATTTCTTAAAGAGGAGAGGCGAATCACATAACTCCCAAAGAAAATTATTGTGTGATTTAGGATTGCACAAAATGTTCTAGGTTGAATCAAAACAGTTTCATTGCTCTTCATTCCCTTTTATAAACAACTCTTCCTTGGGGAAGACTGAGAAATGTCCAGGGTCCTACTACACTTGAGCCAGTTCAATAACCCCTAAGAGATGAGAAGTTGTATTTTAAGATAACGATTAGACACAGACCAGTTTGGTACATAGATCTATATTGCTGTTTAAATTTGCTTTAGCACTGTCAACACTTTATGGCTAAATTGTTTTTAAATCAAACTTAAACATAAAACTACTGCTTTGTTTTGAAGAGAAGTATGGGCTGAACCTCACCATCCAGCCTCAAGAGCAGATGTTGAGAAATAAATAAAATGGAAAAGAAGACGAAAGGACAGAAAAACAAAAGGTGAAGGACAAGAAACAGAGAAATGAAATTAAAATATTACTACGGAAAGGGAAAAAAAAAAAAAGCAGTAGCTGAAGGGGGACTAAAATGGACAAACACTAGGAGAATATATGTTTCTGAAGGAGAGGCAGGAACAAAAATGAATAGGGCCATATCTATTGGTCGAAGTTGAAAATACAATTCCAAGCATCCAGAAACTGCAAACTGTCACGGGGAACAATTAGTTGTAGTCTGTGTGCATAAACCAGAGTAAGTAAATGAAGGGAGAATCCTGGTGGGAGAACGGTGTGACTCCCCAGACCAAAATGGTGCAACAGTCCTGTGGTCTCACAGCTGAGCCCTGAGCCCCAAGGGAACCAAGCCGAGTGCCAGGACGCACCTGCTCACACAGGAAGGGTGAGGGCTTATTCAGGGCCCTCAGATCTGCCTTTGGGGTTCCTCTAAGGGCCCCAAACAGCTCCCAAACCAGTGTGGTTTGGTCCACATAAGCCAGAGCTCTTCCACCATCCTCAAAAGTGCAGAGTTCCCCAGATTGCTGGTGTGGTCCAAGTGACATCTTGCTCTCCCCAACTGCCTCAGAGTCCACAAAGCCCCACAGCCCCCCTCAATACCCTGGCAGCCCCCTCCCATGATGCCTTGATAGTCAGCACCTGAACAGCCAGTTCAGCCCCTCACAAGCCAGCCTCAGGCCCTGGAAACCACCTTGAGGCTGTGGCACTCAGCCCAAGGCCAGAGCTGGAGAGCAGTCCCTTGACATTGCGTAACCCTGGGCAGGGGATCATAGAATCGTAGAATCATACGATGCTTTGGATTGGAAGGGACCTTGAAAAGTCATTTAGTCCATCCCCTCCAGCACTGAGCAGGGATGCCTTTAACTAGAGCAAGTTGCTCAGAGCGTTATACAACCTAACCTCGAATGCTACCAGGGATGGGGCTTCTCTAGGCAAAAATGGTAAAAATGTGAAAATGGTCTTCCTATATCTAGCCTAAATCAATGCACTTAGTTTAAAACCATTACCCCTTGTCCTGTCACAACAGGACTATCTAAAGAGATTGTCCCCTTCTTATAGACTACTTTTAGCTACTGAAAAGCTGCAACAAGCTCTCCCAGGAGCCTTCTCTTCTCCAAAACCCCAGCTCTGTCAGCCTTTCTTCCTAGGAGAGGTGCTCCATCTCTCTGATAATTTTTGTGGCCCTCCTCTGGACTTGCTTCAACAGGTCCAGGTCTTTCCTGTCTTGAGGAGTCCAGCACTGGACACAGTACTCCAGGTGGGGACTCACCAGATCCCACCTTCTCCTCTGTCCTCTCAAGAAATCTCTTCCATCCCTCCCCACCTCGGTCCTGCCCCAGCCTCACTGCCCATCCCTGCGTGCCTCGGTCCCTGCCGGCCTCCCGATGGTCTCCCTCGCCACCGGCCCAGGGCCCCCGCCGCCATTACCGGCCTCCTCGGATAGCGGGCTCGTCGCCGTTGCCATGGGGACCGGCGGCAGCCGCGGGGCATCTTGGGAGATGTAGTCGCTTCCTCACCCGCTTCCCCTTACCCGTCCAGCCCCCTGCAGGGGTGACCGCCTGAATATTTCCTACCTCTTTTTTTTTTCCTGTCACCTGCCGGGGTCTTCATAGGAATTTGGCAATGTGGCGTGGGGGCACCTCTTGTGGTGTCATGTCCTGTCGTGCTGTGGTCTTGTGCACTCCCTGATAGCCTGCAGGCCAAACCCAACAGGCTTCAAACTCATGGTTTGGGTTAACATTTCTGTAGTATTTTGGTAGAATTATAGAGTTCATTAGGTTGGAAGGGACCTCCAAAGGTCATCTAGTCCCACCCCCCTGCAGTGAACAGGGATATCTTTTAACTACATCAGGTTGCTCTGAGCCTTGTCCAGCATGACCTTGAATGTCTGTCCAGAGTTGGGGCCTCCACTACCTCCCTGGCGACCTGTCCAGTGCTCCACCACCCTCACAGTAAAGAACCTCCTCCTAACGTCCAATCTAAATCCACCCTGCTCTAGGCTAAAACCATTGCCCCTCATCCTATTTCTACATGCCCTTGTAAACAGTCCGTCCTCAGCTTTCTTGAGGCCCCAGCTTTAGTTCGAGGCTGGACACAATAGGAATCGTGCCCTAAAGTCCTCACCTGACAAGCCCTATGCAGCCAGGGGCTTCGGGCCACATCCTGGTTTTCCCTGTGTGGTTCAGTGGCCATTTCAGGTGAAGTAGAACAGGCAAGAGTGTTAATTGTCAATTTTGTCCCAGTCCTGACAGTAGACATTTGATGGTGCAAATATTTACTGCTTTGAGTATTAATAATTAGCATTGCTATACTTGCAGTGCTTATCAGTATGCTTTAAAGCCAATGACCACTGCATCTTTTGTTTGTACG
Organism: Chloroceryle amazona; assembly: GCA_027560015.1. Taxonomy (NCBI): domain Eukaryota; kingdom Metazoa; phylum Chordata; class Aves; order Coraciiformes; family Cerylidae; genus Chloroceryle; species Chloroceryle amazona. The sequence continues at coordinate 7,971 of JANHFX010027953.1, forward strand.
TCTTCAGAGCACTGTTAATCAAATAAATTACTTTGGAAATTGTATGTTCCAAGTGCCCAGTCATTTCTGTTGAATTTACCAGGCCATATGTGCATACAAAATCTCCTGAGAAACAAGAATTTGTAATAATTTCTGGCAATAATTTATGGTTTTGCACAAAGGTGTTTTTTGTTGTTGTTGTTTTACAGAGAAATATTCTAAAAATACCCAATTCTAACAGGCTTTTCTTTTTTTGATGTATCTCCTATTCCTTCTCAAAAGAAGAAATGACAGATGGTGAGCCACAGTAAAAAGTCCAATTATCCATACTGTTAATTTTAGTTTTCAGTGAGGTTTTTCAGGATCCCCCTTCCCCACATGGAATTCTGCATTCCCAGTTTCACCTAACGGTTTTCACAGACAGAAAACTTATTTTCAAGAGCATTTTTACTACTGTGCAGTCAGTCCTACCTAATCAATCATGGAAAAAAAGTATTATATTCCATTTTAAATATTTTCAGGATCGGGCACTGCTATATTCAGTCTTAACATTTGAAATGTGTGTAAGCACTTTCTGAAGTCAAGGCCAGTTTCACCTCTGACATAGGGTCAGCTTTACTAAGTTCAGTGGCATGTTACTAACAGCAGAAACAAACTTGGCTCTTAAAATGTGAAAGTAACATTCTTAAAATACCTCTTATGCTCAGAGGACTCTTTAAGTAAATATGTGAAGGCAGCCCCTGAGTTGTGACCATATCTGGACTAGAAGGTGACAGTGAGATTGAAAAAGAGCATCCTGGATAGCACAGTAGAACGGGATATTTTTTACCAAGTATTCTGGACCTCCTCCTACACCTTGTGCCCCGGCAAGTTTCACTGATGATCCAAGAAGAAAGAGAAAATGCAAAAATAGGTTCCAGGTACATAGAATCAGCCAAATCACCCTCCTCAGTGTTAGGAAGTGTACTGACATTTATTTCAGAGAAGTCCCTGAGCCCTGCAGTGTGGATGATGATCTGAATTCTTTATAGCTGAGAGAGTTTGTAACTGAGGCTCACTTCAGCATGGTCTCTGCTATAATTACTTCTGCATCTATGCTTCCTTTGCCCTTCCCTTCCTCCTTCACTTTTTATAATGTAAAATCTGCAGCTGCTGCTCTGAAGCCTCCTTGCTGTGGTCAGGGAGAGAGCACAAGCCCTTTTATGCAGGAGGTAGCTGTGACAGTGCCCATGAAACACTAAACATTACCCAACAGCTTTGTGATCACCCCTAGCACTACGTTGCCTGCTCCCTGTCCCTTCTCCCTTCTCACTTGTCCCTTCCCCCTCTCCCAAATATTTCTCCAGCCCTGTCTCATTGGTGCACTACTCTCCTTTGCCTTTTTTGGACTGCCAGCCTGTCAATCTAATGCAATAAGGCCAGGGGCAGGTGCAAACCCCTTACTATGGCTCCTCTTACTAACCAATCCTTGACGGGCCCCTTGTCCCAAAATACATAAGGGCCAATGGTGTGGGAAAACTCGGGACCCCGTGGAGAGGCCAAAGCTGCTGGATTGCTGGGGTGGGGGGGTGGGGGGCATCCATTTAAGACCCGGGTTAGCCCAGGAGCAGTGGAACACTTGGATTCCTCTTGGGGCTGTGGTGACTTGTGGATAGCAGGCGTGCTCTGCTGATTCATTTTCATTTCTGTCAACATGGTGATCAAAGTCTTCATAGCCACATCTTCAGGGTCTACAGCGGTAGGTGTCTCAATTAACATCCTCCTCTTTCTCCTGAGATCAGGCTGGTAAATTAACCTAGAAGATCCCAGGACAATCTGAGTTTGCATGGAGAAAAAAACCCATTTGATTTCTTCTAGCTTGCATTGTGCATCTTATTCTTGAAAGCTGCTCAGGTTGTAGAGAATTCCTATTCATGCAGGCTTGCTTACATGCGAGATTTTATTAAAGGTATAACATTTACATATAAATTATCTGTATTCTAATAGATTTACTTCTGCGTGAAAAAGTATGTGCAGTATATATTCACTGAAGAAGAAAAAAAGTGGATATTGTCTTTGCATAAAGGGTAAGGTGGATTTTTTACAGTAGAAATTAATGTATTTGGTTTTAAAAGAGACTTTGGGATGCTGCTTCTGCAGAGGGGAACTCTTTCTAATAAAGCCTGCAGCCAAAGTAAGCTGAAGCTGAACAAAGTAATGCAGAAAATAATTCTTTATCCACCTCCCTTTTTCTAGGCACTTTTTTTTATTATTATTATTTGTTTGTTTGCTTGTTCCTTGATCGTTTTTTCTTTGTGATTGATTTTTTTATTTATTTTTGGTATGTGTTTTGAAGTGCTATGCTGATGATTCTTAGCATTGAGATCTACTGCTGTAGCTGTCAGCAGAGTGTATCAGCTGAAGGTGAAGCATGTGAATAGTAGGGAGGTTGGAAGTCTGTGGGAGGCGGGAACCAGGAAAGGACTGTTTCCTTTTATATCCAGTTCCCAAATGAGCTCAGATTGCATTTTTTCTTTGGCAGTCACTCACTCTCCGTGACATGGCTAAACAAACTGGCTGGTGCTTGCACATAGCTGTAACTACATCTCTGTCTCTCTAATACCAGCTCCATGTCTTTAAGAAGCTTCCAGAGTTGAATAGCTCCAAAAACAATCCCTGTTCATGGGGTCATCATCTGTAGAAAAGAACTGGGAGTCATTCACTAAAATTCTAATTGGAATATGGCTGAGGAATTTTGCAGTTCTCTCATCAGCTTCTCTCACCAGCCTATAGCCAAGACTGACCCTCGAAATTTACTGCAGACATTTTGGCATTCCTTTTTCAATAGGAAACTTCAGATGTCAGGTGAAAAAAGAAGAGGGAACTGGAAACTTCAGCTTTAGTAATTTGTAATCTAGCTGTTACTGCTCAAGTAGCTTTTTAAATTGCCATACACTGGGCACTGGCAGTCTTTTGCCTCCTGTTTGGTCTCTTGTTTTGGTCTGCATTGATTGACCAAGGAAGAATCATCCCTACCTCCTTTGCCACTCATCTGTTTCCTGGGGAAATTTGTGACTGTGACTGAAATCCTGGGGCAGACACTCAGTATGTGTGTGTTGGGGGCATCATCATCCTCTGTGCCTCAGTCACGAGCTGTTGCCACTCCAGCAAGGAGATCGGGGCTGTAGTTCAGCAAGGCAGTTGTATGAGTGCTTTGATGAAACTTTGACATTCAGAGATTGTTTAGGCAGTTTAAACAAAGTGTATCATGTATTTAGCACTAGCTGAACCAAGATCTTTCCTCTGCTGTACACATTCCTTCTAAGTCTTCCCAGCTAGCAGCTATACCTAATTGCTTTCCTCCTGGACTGAAGTGAAGGGCTGTGTGTGTTGCACTGAGTAAGGCACAAGGTTTACCCAGACATTCTGAGGTGCTGAGCATTGCCACTGTGGTTTAGTACTGCTAGGAAACATAGCAAATATCAGTGAACTGTAATAGATTTTAAGCTTATTAATGAAAGTCTCCACTGTCTGTTAGCAGCCCCCAAAAGCTGTTAATGAGATCCCAGACATATACTGGGAGGAAGGGTATGGCAAATTTACAGGGCAATGTGCCTCTGTGTTTCCTGCTTTCTGATGTGTTGGGTGTTACCTCTACCTGTAGTAATCTCAAAAAGGAGCATGTGTTCAGATTATTAATGCATAATTGCAATGCCAAGTAAACATGGTGTTCGAATGGGGTACTTGTCCACATTAAAATGGACAGAAGGTATCCTTTCTGTGAGCCTGTCATGAGTTTGGTATATATAAAATAAAGTTCATGCAAGAAGCCAGTAAAAACCCCAATATATCACTAAAAGCCTATTAAAAACAGATTTTATATCAGTTTGTACATCTTTTCCTGAGAAGAATGAATTTAATCCCTAAAGATCTTAAACTGGAAATCTAAATTGTCTTGGTAGTACTGTTGCTCTCTTTAACGTGGCTGATCTCCCTGAAACGCATATTTTTTCAATTTGAATTTCAAATAAGATGTGCCCAGACTCCTCTGGTGTAAATCAGCTGAGGATCGTTGGTAAAGAATGAAAAAGATTTCTATTCTATGTACTACATGGTCACAGTACTAACTGTAACTGGTTATCATGTTAATAAATACTTTCTAGAAGTGAATGAATTGAACCCAATAACATTCTTGTGCTCTGGATTAGACATTCAAATGGTATATTTCACTGTGGCTCTAGAGGAAATCTGCAGTCTGTAGTTTTCCCCTCAATGATTCAGAAATTTATTTTTAATAACTTCAGCTTTATTATCTTTCTGATCCAAACTTAGCTGATATTGAACTATTCATTAAGGTAAGCAGAACTGGAGATACTTATTTATAGGGCTAAAACATACTAAATTCTTGGCTTGAAGAAAGCGTTAAAAAAAAAATCTTACTAGGCCCAGAGTATTTAAAAATGGGTAATATCCTGCAGGGTTTTAAGGTACCATGAATCATGGGAGAAAGGCTGTTACAGAAGAAGTCTTCCAAAGTCTTGTTTACTGCTGCTCATGGTTAAGCACCTCTAAAATCCTCACCCAGCATTTCTGGTGACTTTTTATGAAGTTGCCCTCCTTCATATGTGTAGGTGTCAGAAAGACTGAGGAAAATGTAGACTATTCGAACTATGTCCTCTGAAGTACAGCATAGAGGTTTATCATCCATGCTTGTGAAAATAGCCATAAATCTGAGCTCAAATTTCAAAGCAATATCAAGGAAATTCCAATTAGAGGCTAGAGACTGACAAGTAAGAATAATTATCAGGAATAAGTTGTCCATATGGTGTTAGAACCAGAAGATGCATCAACTCTGCCTACCAACATTAATGTTCCTCTTGCTGTAAGCTGTTGACTATGTACCATTTGCTTCTGCTGAAGGCAGCTGGTCAAAATGAATGCTCTGGATTGTGAGGATATAGATGATAATATTTAATTATGCATCAGGTGAAAACAATATTATTTGTAGCTCTTACACTCTAGCTAGATAATACTTATTTGAAACAGTTTCTAATTTTAAAGGACTAGCAGCTAGGGATGGTAGAATTTTGGCTTTGTTAAAAGCTAAAATGGCATTGGTGAAATAAGCTTCTGCTCACCACATTTTCCAGGGAATATATGTCCAAGTAATCTGAATTCTTCCCATGCCATCAGATACAAGTGAGGGCACAAACAAGCTCCTGCAATTTCATCCATTCTGGGAAAACTTTGAGTGTCCTCTGTGTTGTTCCATCCTGGAAGATTTCCCTCTCTGTGCTGTTTGCTGAAGAGATACTTTTGGTTGCTCAGCTACCTAGTGTCAGCCACAGCAGAGGTTTGCTTTATAGTTTCATACTAAGTGTGTGTCCCAAATCTTTTGTTCTACCAAAGTTGTAGTAGTTGTAAGTCTTAAGACATTGTACATCTTCTCTATTGTTCATTGTTGTTATCATAATGAGAAACATCTTGCCTTTTCCTTATGAGGGCACAATCACATGTAACTTTTTATTTTTCCTCAGCATTCATTTTTCACAAAACCCTCTCCTAATTTTTGCTTTCAGTCCTGGTGCTGTCTAAGATTCCTGTTTATTATGAACCTCAAGCTGAAGAAAAATTATTTACCCAGGTTTAATTCTAAAATTTATAGCTACGGCCATAAACAAGGGAACATAGAATCTCTAACTCAGTTTCCATTATCTCCTCAGAAGTACTCTGTCTGGAGCACTAGCTATTCCAGGAGCCTTATCTACTTCAGTGCCTGGGTCCAAAGAGACAAGCTGATGCTGAATTGCAGCTGACAGCACTCGAGTACACTGGCTTTCAGAGCATGTGGTGAAACTCTTAAGTTCTGGCTAGTGCAGATCTTATTAACCATTTATACAAACATTATCCTGCCACTTCTGCCAATGAAGTGTCCCTCAAGCAATCCTTTCTGCCGCCTGAATATGTTCTGCAAATAACTTTGCAGCCAAATAACCATTAAGAAAATTACCTATAATTAGAAAGTGAAAATGAGAGTAAAAATAAGCACCTTTGAGATCTGTCAACTGCATTGTTTTTGAACACATTGGATTAGTGCTTCCCTTCAAAGTAATATACTTTCTTTAGTTCATGAAAAACCTCTCTTTTAGTCATCAAAATGTGCAGCATTTTATGTTTGTTATTTTTGTAAGCCAGCATAGCTGTGTAGATAGATACATCCTTAATTATATAAGAAAAAAGAAAATTTATCCTTAATCATGAAAATTCATTCTTCCAATATAATAGGCTATTACTCTACTTCATCTTTTTGGGTTCATAAGACTGTAGAAATACATAATCCCTGAATTATTTCTCATCTCATTGTCTGTCTCAGACTTATTTGCACTAGCTTGGTGTCACTTTAAATTCAGTTGTTCAGATACCTCTCTTGTGGAAGACATGATTTCAAATCATATGATGGCTCGTATGTAATATTACCTACATACATCATTCTAGCTACCATCTAGATAGGACACTAACTTGCTGCATGGAGTAGTATCACTGGGCGAAGAGGTTCATGTCTGGAACATGATTGTGCTAGATAGTAATTTAGTTGTTAGTGACCACCAAAGAGCAGCTTGAGAGAATCTGTACAGATCAGTCCTGTTTGCTTCAAATGCTGTAGGCCTAAAATTTGTCCTTTCATCTCTTAGACAAGTAGACATGTACCAAATGGGGAAGTTCTTTAAATGTTGCTTTCAAGTAGCATTCCTTTAGCAGAAAAGTTTAGTGAGTGTTAAACCTTCGTAGGTTCGTTATTAGCTTGATGTCTGTATCCTAGGTGTATAAAGAACTAGCATCAAAGGGCATAAAGGCCATGACTGAATTTTAGGTGGAACAGAAGCTGTGTGTAACATGCTGTATTTGTATGTAATATGTTCTTCATGGCCTAACTTGAGCATCATTCTGTGATGTGGGAATTATTCAAGCACAGGAGTTAACGCTGTACTGGATTTTCACTGAGTTTTCACTCATAGTTAATTATCCCTAGTATTAAAGAGCAGGGACAGAGAGAAACATGTGGCTCATGGAAATCTAAACGTTATGTGTAATGAGTAGGAAAAGGAGACTGTTACATATTGAGGAGAATATGTACATTCTCAGACCTGTGCTGACTTTGGGCAGGATTAGTTTAGGTGTCTGTACACCACATTCACAGATATAGGATCAGAGTAGAAGGCTTCCTGCTGAGCCTCGTTTCTTAGAGGGAGGTATCACTGCTTCCAGGGAGGAAAGAAAGAAGCTGGGGGCCAGGGAGGGGGAAGGAAGTAATGTCAGTCCTCTGGGTACTAAGAAACATTGTTGAATCTCAGCTTCAAAAACTGTGGGGGCTACTGGATTCAACTTGACAGTCTTGCATTAGTTCTGCTTGTAATAATAATTGTGATTAGAAAACAATTTTCTTTTTATAGAAGGAATTTTGTTTTTCCTCTTTCCTAACCAGATCAAAAAGAAACAGCAAGAGGTAGTGGGCTTTTTAGAGGCCAACAAGATTGACTTTCAGCAAATGGACATAGCAGGTGATGAAGACAACAGGAAATGGATGAGAGAGAATGTCCCAGGTGAAAAAAAGCCTCAAAATGGAATTCCCCTCCCTCCACAGATCTTCAATGAGGAGCGGTACTGTGGGGTAAGAAGATGTTTGGAAATTTAAATACCTTCAGATAGTCTTTCACAGGGAAGTGATTCTTTCTCATTACTAGGAACCGTCAAACAAACTGCTTAAGATTAATTGAGATTCACTTTGAAAGAGCAATTCCTAGAAAACATTTCTTAGGTACAGAAAAGGAAGGAAGCAAAAGATCATCCTTCATTTCTAAGAGCAAAATACACACAAAGGGAAAACTGACTAGAGAAACTCTGCTTAACAGACGGTGACAGGTTGTGACCCACAGGCCCAGAGCCTCTGCAAGACCCAGAGCTCACTACAAGGTGTGGAATTGGCTGTCTGTGATGAGCTCTGTGTTCTTCTCTCACATTGCCGTTGACTCACTCACAAGTTGACTAGCCATAGGGCCTCTGCCTGCACTCTCACTTCAGCTCTTGAAGACCAGAGGCGGTACTGTCTAGGAGATACTATGGCTGCTTCACACAGCATCTCAGGATAACCAAATGTAGCCTATGAGGCCAGTTCAGCTGCACTTGGAGTGGTAAATGCTCAGTTACATGGTTTGACAATACTGAGCTGCTCTAGACTGTCAGGGTTCATAGCAAGGCTGATCTGCTATCTCTTGCTGTATTGCACTTTGCTTCCATGACTTTAAGTTCATTTTGCTTGTTGAGTATTGGTGTTTTATTTGATTCACACAGGCTCATCTGTGCTTCTAGGAAGTCAAGTAGTTGTCTGAGGCACCAGGGGCTGTGAACAGAAATCTTTCTTTTCCATTATATTATACAAATAAATAGGAATTGTAGCTGACTTGAATAGTTCTAGTATGTAGAGTGAATTACTGAAATTATAGTGCTTATTCAATAAATATCCCATTCTTCATAATAGAAATTGTAACACTCATCAGATGCTTTTATATTTTCATATATGGTTTTAACAGGTTATTTCTCTTGAGAGACTTTGTTCAAATCAATGACAGATAATACTGTACCAGCCTGAATATTAGGATTGTGAATCAAAAGAGATATCTGAGACAGTTTTTATTCTCATAATCTGGATGGAAATACATAGCCTGGAAAGTACTCTGATATCATTGCTGAAATGAAGTTGTAAAGTACTCTGAAACGCAGATCACATAGTGAGCCCAGTTTTAAGTTACTCTGCAAATCCAGTGTGAACTATCACAAAGGTTGTTTTGAGAGAGAAGGGATTTACATGGCACTAAGTTTTCAGAATTAACTTCAGTGGTTTCAGAGCAAAAGTGATATGAATAATGGAGTGCAATTGTTTCCTCATTTTCTCATAGTAATTTTATAAGAGAACTTGGTAGGTTAGAGTTCATGTGCATTTCAACATCCATTCTGCACCAATAAAAAAATAAATATAATTATTTTTGTGGATTTTGTGGCAACCAATGTTGCAATAAATATTTCTGAAATTTCCTGGAGAGGTTATATAGTGAATTGAAGAGTAATTGCCTTGCAAAGTGTTATAACTGGTTAGCCTTGCCAGTAACTGATAAATATACATCTTTTTATTCCATGTCTGAAGCTGTTTCAGGAAGCCAAATAATTTACATCTTGAAATAAATTGAAGAAGGAGTCATTTGCAAAGACACTTCCATGTGGAAAGCTGTCCAGAAAGAAATTGCAGCTACTGATTTAAAAACTAAATCAAATATACAATTAGTCTAAAAGTCTCTAGCATTCTAATGTACCCATCTCTCAAAGCTTATAGCTAATGAGACAGGTTGGTGCAGAATAAAGATTAATTTATAGCATCATTATTTCCAAATAAATAAGAGAAGGAGATGCATATCAGTACATGAGCCTTACCCTTCTCCTTGGAGGAAGGTGCCTAAGGTACACAGTGAGTGTGAGGTGGAATTTTGTGGACTGGTTGAGAACATGGTCAGGAGCTGGCAGGCTGGTGCAAAATTCCTACAAGTCACATGATATCTTTTGCAATATGTTTACAACATAAAGCTGGGGATTTGCAGTCTACTTCCCTGCACAACCTGTGCAGGTCCAACAGACCCATTTGTTTGAAATCCAGAACTGTTTTATGCTGTTTAAGGTTTAAATGATATATCTTAACTCTCTCCCTGTGTCCCACTCCCTTTGGCCTCAGCAACTTATTAAATATAGGTCTGAGAATTGCAAAGGGCTGTGGCAGTCATGGACTGCAGTCCATTATGATGAAGTAATGAAAGTCCCTTAAAAATATGTTGGTTTTGTTATTAGTCTTCAAGGGCCTCAGTTTTGTAGCATCTAGAAACCTTAAAATTTATAGCCTGCATACATGCAGCCAGTTTATACTCATTTCCTAGTATGCCAAAATCAATCATTAGCTTAAACAGCTCTAGTCCAATGTATTTGTAAATGAGAACCATATCTTCTGTTATTCTTCACTTTGCTATGCAAAACAAAGCAATCTTTTTACACCTCTATTTCTAAGACATTTGATTTTTCTTTCTCCTTCCTACTAATTTTTGTCCTTCCTCATTCCCGGGTAGTCCTTTGTTTTTAAGTCAAACCTGTTACATTTAATTACTGCTCATTCTCCTTTCTGAGTTCACTCTTTTTTTCACATTTCCCTTCATATCAGTTGTCCTGTATGTTTTGTTCTTATTCACACATGTTAATGTATACACATTAACAGCATGCTGGCCTGGAAACATTGGCCTTGGGAGGTAAAAATTCAAGATAAAAGATTTCCTTCCTCACCCTGAGAAAGAGGGTTTTGGAGAGACACGTGACAGCCTTCAAATATTTTAAGGGCAAAAAAGAATTCACTGTTGCTCTGAACTTAGTATTGACCCTGCTTTGAGCAAGAGGTTGAACTAGATGGTCTCCTGAGGTCTCTTTCCACCCAATTTTTCCTGTGATTCTAGGATTTTGTAAAATGTATTCTGCTCCTCCTCTGTCCACTGGGGGTTGAGATAAGCTGTAATGAGCAAGAAATTCAGCAAAGAAAGTTTAAGTCAGACATCAGAAAAAAAAAAAAAAGAAAAAAAAAGCGCATATTTTACAGGAGATTGTCTCATTATCTCATTAGAGGTCGTTATCAATGGACTGGAGAAACACCTATCAGGAACACAGTAGTGGTTCCTGTCTTGGACAAATGGTCCTTGGAGATCTTTTCCAGTTTCCTTTTCTGCAGTTCAGTGAAATTTTGGGGGTGGGGATAAGGGGATGCTGGGTACCAGTGAGGTTTCCTTTTTGTGCTGGAATAGACTGACATAATGAGCAAGTAAATGCAGTCCTGTTGCTAATCTTATTTTCTGCTAATTTGTAAAAGTATTGGCATCTTCTGGCTGACCCTGAAGAGCTGCTTCATTTCCAAACTTGTACTGTAAAATGCAGGTTTCTTATGGGTGCATTTATGAAAATACACTAACTGTGAGCAGCTTTTCTGAGAGGTCAGGCTGTCTTAACAGAATCTTCTTTCATATCTTTAGTATTGCCACTTGAAGAAACAGATGAGAAATGGATTAATTTTTATGCCTGGCTATAGCATCAATCTCCGATATCCATTCTAATCCATCAGTGTTGGAAGTTATGTTCTTATTTGATCTTTTTCTTAAGCTTCTTCTTTTATCATGTCTAGACAGATGTCTGCATCTGTGTCACTTTCTAAATATATTGAGCTCTCTGTTGCTCTTGTATTTGCTTCTGCTTAACAAAAATCCCAGAAAAATAGGAAAGAAATTAAATGTAAACTTCTGGTTTTCTTTGTAAGCTGAAAACTATGCTTCTCTGTAAACTGAAATCCATAGAATAAAATACTTGTACATATTTTCTCAAAGAATCTCTGAATTACTAGGTAAGGCTTTTATTTAATACTTCTTATAACTGCTTAAGTCAAATATATGGAAATCATAGGGACCTCTGGAGGTCTGTAGTACAACCTGTTGCTCAAAGCAGGGATAGATTTAATGTTGCTTGAGGCTTTGGCCATCTGAGTTTTGAAAGTCTCCAAGGGTGGCATTTCCATGCCCTCTCTGTGTGCTGTGACCTGGTGCCATACCACTCACGTGGAGAAGAACTTTCTGCTGATGTCCAGTTGGAGTTTGCTGGTTTGCTGTCTGTCATTTCCATGAAGGTCATACAAAGGATGATAGCATAGAATGTATATACATGTATGCACTCATAATGAAAACCTCATGGAGTATTTTTCTTTAAATACATTTCACTGTATTTTTCAAAGACTAGGTTCAAAGACACATGACATTTCTACCCTCTGCCTAGACCATTTATGTCTTCTTATACAGATATAATATTATTGCTTACCTGAAATAAATAGTTACTGCTCATTTTTCTTACTGCCTGCCTTGGGAACACTTATCTTTAGTCGTTCAGTAAATGAAGATGCAAACAAGTTACCATTAGGAAAGAGTGCAAATTCACAATACAAAACTATTCCATGATCACTGTAGTCATCTTGCCTTACCCTGTGCTGAATACATAATAGCTTGCTCCTCACTGTAAGCAAGGTAAGTCACCTTTCATTTACCATGAGATACCATACTTACTGAGGGATGTCATTGTACACTACCAGTTGCCAAGGACTACATGATATAAGGGTGTATCCTCTTCTGATAAGGAGTTCATCTGGTCATTCACAAGTCTTGTTTGTACCCTCAGGTCTGGTTATCTATAAGGCTATGTGTCTCTGGATATTTTTCTGCTGCTTTTCCTTCACAGAGGAACTAACAAGATGTATAAAATATGAAGTCCACTTCATGGCCCTTCCTTGTTGTAATTTTCTCTTTGTTGCCCAGCTACTGACCTGTTGTGCCATAGTTCGCTTAGGCTGTTTTATGTGTATGTGGTATACAGGAGTTTCCTGTATTTACATGGCTTGTCAAAGTACCATGTCAAATTCCACCCCTTCAGATTGCAGAAAATCCTTTTATACTTGTTTACTATATTGATCCTAAGTTTATAGGTTAGACTTCAGACGCTGACTTTCTTAAACACTTAGGGCAGACCTGGCTTAGATAAGAAGAACCCCACAGCAACATGAAAATGGCAAAGAGATTTTGAGAAAAGGGTGGTCTGGAGCAGCAGTGGTTATTGTGCCTGGTCAGGGCAAAATGTGCTCTGGGGCTTCCCCCAGCCTGGGCTGTTTGCACTGCCTGTAGCTATCTCTGTGTGAAAGCTAATCTGTCCCTTAGATAAATCAGTGAAATGGGCTGTCATTTATCCTGTTAAGCAATGTTACCTCTTTGAAACTGGACTGAAATATCATTGATTCCAGTCTTGTTGACTTTAAGGTGTCTTCTAAACCATCCACTCCAGCCTTTCCATAGGATGATCCTTGGCCAATATTTTATTCTCTGGAAATACTGAACCAGTCCAATAAAACAACGCAGGTCCTAACCCAGCTTTACAAACAGGTCTCAAGGATGAGTCAGCACCTTATTATTTACAGGCTTCTATTTTCAGAGTTATTTGGGGTGAGAGGGAGTGTGATAACATGGTCAAGGCAGTTGTCTAGGGCTCAGCAGACGTGTTCAGGCCCTTGTCCTTTTACACAGAGCTGCTGTGGGACTGTGGTCCAATCACTTATGAACAGAGTTTCTGCTGAATTCTTAAACACATGTTGATTTTAATGGTATAAGATGTGAGTCATGAATTTCCCAGCAACAAATGAGTGATAGCAGAGCTTCCTTAATTGATAGGATATGTGTAACAGTGAATACAGTAAATAAAGACCATGCCAAGTTCTAGATGGCAGAAGAGGAGCCATCCCTTACTTCTTTTCAGTTATATTAGCACTAAAGAGAAAAATGGGCATTTAATTAATGGTTTCTAACAGCAGTTCATATGAGGGCAAGACATTTTGTCTGGTACATATATGTCAGAGGGAACAACATGATCCTTTTCTAAATTTGTATGAAAAGTAAATGCATTTTCTAACCAGAGTGCCTTTCTTTAAAATAAACAGTTTCTTTGTTATCATTTCACTTGGGCTATTATGTTGACTGTTGCCTTTCATTCACAGTAAAGCTGTCCAGGGTTTTGGGGGCCTATTTTGTGTTCTTACTCATAGCAACTTTTATTTTAGCATTTAAATGGTTATAGCTTTTCTTTGGTGTGTACAGTTGAGGCATATTAAAATGACATGCTTAATTTTATCTGATTCTGACATAGATGGGATATAATTAAAGTGTGAATCTCTGGAGAAATTTGCCCATTTGTTCATTTTGCCAGCCAGTGTGGAACTCCCTTTATCTGAGTTTTCTTCCTGGGGCGTAGATAATGCAGGCGTTTGCACAAATGCATAGTCATTCTCATCAATATAAGAAAGATTTGCCTGGGTTAGTCTCTTCCTCCTGTACTTTTTGATTTTTGTTACCAATTCTGTGTTGTTTTTTTATTTGTTCATTTTTTAGGATTTTGAATCCTTTTTCTCTGCTAAAGAAGAAAATATTATTTATTCATTCCTGGGCCTTGCTCCTCCTCCAGGCACAAAGGTATGCACTGTCGTCCTTCCATGGAGGCCATTTATTTGATTTTAATAAAGACTAAGATAGGCAGTGACTTAGCATGACAAATAAGGTATAGTGACAAGCATTGCATTAGACGCTGATGCAGCAAAGTGTTCTTAAGGGGAAGAAAGAAGTGTCTGGTACAGTAAACACTAGAAAACACTCTCACTTCCCTTATTTCACAGAAGGCTTGTTACCTTGCCTCCAGCTGATGATTTTTGTTGTTGTTGTTAATGCAAAGCAGTATGTTATCACATTTGGATTTTAAAGAATGCAAAATTTCCTAATGCAATTTATAATTAGTTACAATTTATAGTTAGTTACAAGAAACCTTCACTTCCCCCTGATGGCATCAAACCTTGAGTGAACGGGGATTGTACTGGCCCCCAGCAGAGGGGCTGAGGTGTGAACCCGTTCCATCCTCTGTGTGTACACGCAGACTGACACCTTGGGGTTTGCTTTCTCTGCCTTGAGCATGTAACTTAAAGCCTCATCCAGGACTTCACAAAGTCCCTTTGGCAAGTCTAGCCATAGTTCTCCATCCACTGTATTTTGACAGTATTCTAATATATTTCTGACAAAAGAAAAAGAAACAAAGAAATGTTTCTTTGTGGTTGTTTGTGTGTGTGTGTGTGTGTGTGGTTTGGTTTGGTTTGGTTTTTCTTCTTTTTATAGAAAGCATTGTATTCTATCTATAAGAGTCTTCCAATAAGAAATTTTCTAACTGAGAGCATTACACAGCTCTCTCATCCTGACATCATGTTAGATGATAATCAAATGCTGCCATCTTTAATGTGGGTGGTTCAAGAAAAGAAATTATCAAGTGATGAGCCAAAGTGGTAGGAGAAATCTGCTGCATTGTGGTGACCTGGCTGAAGAACTGTCCTCAAACATGAGACCTGCTTTGTGGCCCAACTCTGCTGCCATCTGTGTAGCAACTTTCCCCAGGCTTGGGGAGGAGTGTCTGGAAAGCTGCCTGGTAGAAAATGACCTGGGGGTGCTGGTGGACAGCTGGCTGAACATGAGCCAGTGTGTTCCCAGGTGGCCAAGAAGGTCATCAGCATCCTGGCCTGTATCAGAATGGTGTGACCAGCAGGAGTAGGGAGGTGATCGTGCCCCTGTACTCAGCACTTGTGAGACCACACCTTGAGTACTG
>JANHFX010027953.1:23328-34032 GCA_027560015.1 Chloroceryle amazona
AATGGTGTGACCAGCAGGAGTAGGGAGGTGATCGTGCCCCTGTACTCAGCACTTGTGAGACCACACCTTGAGTACTGTGTCCAGTTTTGTCCACCACAGTACAAGAAAGACATTGAGGTGCTGGAGAGGGTCCAAAGAAGGACAACGAAGTTGCTGAGGGATCTGGAAAGTGTGTCTTAAGAGGAGAAGCTCAGGGAACTTGGGTTGTTTAGTCCAGAGAAGAGGAGACTGAGAGGAGACCTTATTGCTCTCTACAGCTACCTAGAAGGAGGTTGTAGTGAGACTGGTGTTGGTCTCTTCTCCCAAATTACTAATGATAAAATGAGAGGACATGGCCTCAAGTTGCGTCAGGGGAGATTTAGATTAGATGTTAGGAAGAAATTCTTCACTGAGAGAGTGGTTAGGCACTGGAACAGGCTGCCCAGGGAGATGGTGGAGTCGCCATCCCTGGAGGTGTTTAAAAAACAAGTGGATGTAGCGCTTGAGGCTATGGTCTAATGGATAGAGAGAT
Source organism: Chloroceryle amazona (assembly GCA_027560015.1). Classification (NCBI taxonomy): domain Eukaryota; kingdom Metazoa; phylum Chordata; class Aves; order Coraciiformes; family Cerylidae; genus Chloroceryle; species Chloroceryle amazona. The sequence continues at coordinate 23,840 of JANHFX010027953.1, forward strand.
CTTAGGATGAAGGTGGAACTTGATGATCCTAGAGGTCTTTTCCAACACTAAAGATTCTATGGTTCTATGATCTCCCACCAAAGGAAATAAAAATTACTTGCCCTACTTTACAAGGGTCTTGTGAGAATTCATTTAATTAACATCCACAAAGCCATGAAAGGCTTAAAGAAGTGCAGGTATTATATATTATAATCATTATTAAAGATAAGGGAGAATCATTGAGATAAAGAAAATTGCATTTTTCCATCTTCCCACTTCATATATTATCTGCTGCTTTATTCAAGGTTCTGCTAGATAGCATGTCTATGAAGCAAAGGAAAAAAATTTAGAATTCATTCGTTTCCAGCTGTCAGCAGAGGCTATTACAGTTTCTACTTTATGACAACTTTGTGAATGTTGACAGTAATATACTCGTTACATTGTGCTGGGCACGTTAGTCTTAGTGGTGCTAGTACCAAGCAACTGTGGCTTATGCTGATTGATTGCTGCATTGCTCGTGATTGCTTCAGTCTAGAAAGTGGAAATAAATGTGAGTGTTTTTAAAAAATCCATGTACAAAATGAAAGTACATTTACATTGTCTCCCTTTTAGAATCTGTTTCTAAATTTGAGAGACATGTACAAGTGGTTTAGCATTTATTGCAGAGTTGTTTCTCAGAATCTTCCCTGGGTGTCAGTCTATTTATGCTTTGTCATACAAATAACACTGCTGCACTGCTTCTGCTTTCCTTTCATTAGGCTGTCAGTTGCACCTTAGCATGAAGTACAATGGAAGAAGTCAGGCGTGGAAGAGATGGTGATGATGACATATATGACTAATCCCTTCTTAAATAACTATGGTTTTTGGTTTTTTTTTTTCTGGAATATGGCGATAATTTATAAAAGAAGAAAACTACAAAGCATCGAAATACCACAAAACAGTAAGCTTTTTCTTTCTAGGGATTTTTGTCTCTCTGAGACATTACACAGATTAATATGAAGCTGATACAGGTTATATACTCTTGCATCAGAAGATTCTTTTTACTTTTCCATCCATCTTTTGACTCATATTGCATAAGCAGTAGAGAAGCTCTTTAATGACTGTGATGTTGTTTCAGAGCACAGTCCACTAGGATCCTGAACCAGGACTGTTTTGAATCTGTTTTCTAGAGTAAGCAGAGGACCTTTTGATACTCCCTCAACACATTATAACTTCCCAGCAAAATAGCTGTAGTTAATTTCATTGCAATGTCAGCCTGCTTAGTGCAAAATACATGTTTCCATTCTGCAGATTCTTATTTTTGTAGCCTTGACTTCACTCTGGGTCAGATGGCTACAACTTGTCACCAGGCTTACTTCTCCAACCTACATTGAACTGTTACTGCTAGGTATTGGAGCTCTGTGCAGAGCCTAATGTGCAAGCTAATCAGCACTTACCGGGCAATTCTAATAAGTTTAGGACACATCAAAGTTGTCACCAAGATGCAGATTGACTTTAAGAAGCTTTGAATACACACAAATATAAAGGAGATCCTCCTCAGCACCCATGTGGGATAGCCTTTACACATTTATTTAAGTATCCTCTTACTTACAAAAAGCTATGACTGTTTCAGTAGGAAATAGCAAATCAACAATAATCAGACTGTCTAGAAAACAGGATGGGTGTCAGCTCCCTAAGTAGGCACCTACCCTTCCCTACAGCCAGACCTGTTCCTTCAGACACCCTCTGTTAAGGGTTCTGTCTGGTACCACTGTATGCAGCCAGTTTCTGTGTCCTTCACTGTATTTCCAGGTTCAATGCAGTGAAGTATTTAGATGCCTGGATGGCATAAGGGAATTTCTGCAGATCTTGGTGAAAAGGCAGAGGTCTAAATGCTAATTATTTGCATAGGTCACTTGTGGGAGTCAGGCAAAGATCTTCACACTTTTTTTCCTAAATACCAAGTATATTGCTCGGGGATATGGCTTAGTAGTGGACTTGGTAGAGTACAGTTAATGGTTGGACTCAATGATCTTAAATGTCTTTTCCAATCTAGATGATTCTATGAGTACATTTTTATCCTTAAAGGGTGCTATGTGGCCATAAGACTCAGTGACATCACAGGAAATCACTACATACTTCCGGTACTTCAGAAAGTGTCATTAGCTCATATCATCCTCTCTGTCCTGTTACCTCCCCATCACACTGGTAATCATGTTTTTTTAAACATCATTTAACGGGGTTAGGTAGCACAGTTTTGTGTGCTAAAACAAGAAGTAGGAATAGTGTTTGTGTTTAATAAATTCTTAGTCTAATATGAAATACCTTCTCACTTGAAGGAATACCTGGTTTAGAATACATCTGACTTCTAAATATGCTTCATGGCAGGCTGGGATTTAGAGGTGAGCTGTGAGCTGTGCATTACGCCTGACGCAAAGATCACTCAAGTTATTGATAAATTTCTGAATGATCCCATTTAATCTTGGATTAGTGGCATTAACTGTGATGTGCCAATAGCATACATGTGTACATTTGAGTTACAATCAATGTAGATTTTATGTGTAGGATCAGGTGTCTCAGCTGCCCCCAAAGTTGGGTACAATTCGTTTTAAAGCACCCATCACTTTTGTGCTTAACCTGAGACTTCTCTCAACATTCTTGAAAATGCTTTGAAATATTGTTAATGTGTGAGCAGCTCATTAAAGCTCCAGCTGCACAACTTGTTTTTTAAAATGGCTCAGGTGAATTGTTTTGTCAATGAGATGCCTATTACTTCAACTAAGATGACAAACAGTATGCTGAATTACTACACCCTCTGAGTATTTCAGTAAGGTTTGAATGCTTTTTTATCCTCAAGGACATTTAGTAGCAAGATCATTTAGGTTTGCAATTCCTCTGTGAATTCAGTGAAACTGAGTTTCTTGAGTTGATTGTCTGTTTTCAAATCCTGTATATACTTAAATCCTTAATCTTAGTATTCCAGTATACCCGTAATCTTGATATCCCAAAATCCGGAGATACTGGAGCTTTAGTCTTTTAGTTGAAGAAGATTTCTACTAAGACTGCTTTGAATTACAAATTTACAGTATGTGCATTTTATTTAAAAATGATCCATCAGCCAGTCTTTATAAATGGTACTTCATTTAAAATTAGCTAAAATGTAAATTTTTGTGTTTATATGGAGAGCTAGTATAACAATGGTACTCCAAACATCACAGTTCTCCATATAATTAGCAAGGACTCTGTATGTGTGTGTGTGTGCATGTCTGCATGTGTTCTAGCTGATAACATGCTGTTTCTAGAGTTTAGTTCTTTCAGCTAACTACTTCAGCTTCTTTCACTACTTTTTTTTTTTGCTTTATGAGTAAGTATATGATTCATCTGAGATAGTTTTATATAATAGATTCATTTTCATTAGAATGCCATCTGCAGACTTTATGTATTTTATGTATCCACCAAAAATGTTGAGTACATATTTTTAAAATGAAATGTTAATATACACACTGAAAATAAGTAACTAACCAGCTTAGTTTTCATTAACACTATCCTTTTTAGATCAGGAATTGCTACCAAGAAAATATCTGTAAGGAAGTTACCATTTGCTTGAGAAAACAATGCATTAATACAGTGCTGCACAAGAGAATTTCAATATATATCTGTGTTAATATTTTAATCTTACAATATTTTGTTATCTTGTGGGGGGGAAGCAAAAGATAAATTAAGCCAAACAAATGTCTCTGTAGACGTTTTTAATAACGATGCCATCAGCACTGGAGTGCAGTGAGCCCACTGTTTTATGAGTATTTGAAATGAGACAGTATTGAAAGAAAAAAAAAAAAGTAGAATTTTTTCCTTTCTCCTTTCTCTGGCTCCTTCTGCTTACTTCGAGCTGTTCATTCCTCCCTCCAAGCATCCCCCATGTGCTGGCAAAAATATTCATTCAGCTGTGTAACCAAGTGTGCACATTGTGTGAGATAGAAATAATTTTCTTTCTAAAGCTTTAATTTTGATCGGCCTCCTGCTCCTGTTCACTGTTTGGCCCTGGAACGGGTTTTGCTGCCAGAAGCTCAGGGGCAGTGCAGTGCTGGGAAGGACTGCAGGGAGGTCAGTGCTTGCTCCTGATCTGGGTATTTTTTGCTGTTTTTCTCTGCAGAGTCGAAGGGGAACTTATGAGGCTATATGCCTACTCTCTTTTAATTGTAAGCTCTTTAATTGTGAAACTATTTTCCATGAGCTAGGAGAAAGTTGCCAAAAGGGTACCCAACGTTACAGGCAGTAAAGTTTCAGGAAGAAGGTAAAGCCGCAGAAGTGTTTTGTCCATCTTCACTCTGTCATGGTATCTGCTACTAAACATTCCTAACCCCCTTTCTGTCATTTTTATCCCCATCAGGATATCCATCAGGAGGGCGTGTTTATATTGCACACCACATCATGGAACAAAGATCCTTAAGTCAGCACTCACTGGGGCTAAAAGCCAGAGAGCTATGTTAGTGTCATGCTTATGTGGGCTAAGTGCACTGAATGAAGAAATCATATATGATGAGGAGGACCCTGGAGGAGGATTTGTGCATCTTAGAGGACAGGGGATCATGCCTGAGGACTTTTGTTTAACCACAGAGACAAACGAAATTATGGAAAAACGGAAAGACACAAACTGACCAGGTGGCTGAGTTGTAAGGGCTTGGTCACAGGGATGAGAAAGCAGCTTGTCTTCTATTAGGAACATGCCGGTCTGCCCAAAGCATGTAGGAATTAGGGTGACACAGGACAGGACCTCCCCTGAGCCCAGTTCTCTGTTTCTGGGGGCAACCAGATAACACCTCTCAGAAGTGGTCAAATTCCTTTTAATGAATTAGGTCCTTTGCCTGTAATTCTGTACTAGAAAGCTGTTCCAAAATTTCACTCTGCTGATGATTAGAATTTTTTTTACAGTCAGTTTATACTCATTTTGCATCTAGCTCAGTGCTCTTTTTTATTCTATCCTTCCCTGATGTTTACACTGATCTATTTTTAGAGAGCCATCATATCCCCTCATAGCATTACTTTCAACAGATTAAAGTAATGAAGCTTTTTTTGTCACCCTTTCATAAGAGAGGCTCTCCACTCCCTCAAATATTCCTGTAGCCCTCCTCTGCACCTGTTCCAGTCTGAATTTCTCTTTCTTGAGCCCGAGTGACTGGAACAGTCCAGAACCATCCAGAGGAGGTTTCACCTTGCCCTTATACAATGACAATATTAGTTTTGAGGTCCCCCAGCTATACTTCACCTCATACATCAGAGGATCGCATTTATGACCTCTTTCACTGTTGTGTCATATTCACGACTCAGTTATACTGTGATTATTTAAATACATCAATCTTTTTTCTTTTTTGGTGATTGTAAATTAACATGCTCCCAAAGTGCAGTAGAAACATCCGTTTCTAATCTCTGTCCCAGAACTACCTGTCCCAAATAATCTAACTTTGTACTTCATGCCATTGCATTTCATCCTATTTCTGTTATTCTGTTCGAGGCCACAAAGGTTTTCCTTTATCTGACACAGTGTGTGATCCAGTGTGACCTTTCACAGCTACTTAGCTGAAAGTACAATAGAACTTAATATAAAGAACCTTCTAGGAGGTGCTTGTTCATGGTGCTGGAAAAAATAGATTTGATAGATTGGTGAATTAATTGAGGAACAGTTTCATGATGATTTTAAACGAGAAAGTTAAGAGACTATATATGAAATGCTTTATTACTTCTGTTTTTCTGTGACTCCTTGGTGAAGTTTAATTAGGATGCATGCTGGTGAAAAAGGCTTTTTTTTTTTTTCCTGAAGCTAAAATGTGCCATCACGGTGAGCACCGGTTTCTGTTAAACTTTCCAGAGAAAAGCTGGAGAATCCGCTGTGCTCTGAAGGGGAAGAAGTGCTTGAATTCTTGTTTTCCCTACACAAACCCCATGCCTTTACCAGCAGATCAACGTGCCAGCAAGAGCTCCTTTCATGGGAAAATGTCCAAAAGAACATATTTTCATTTAAGTGCTGAAGCAAAATTAGAAAAACACCTCCCAAAACTGTAGAGTTTTATAGAAATTCATTGTTGCTTATGTGCCCTGAAGCTAACAATGAATTCTCATTTGCTGCCAGGAGACTGAAAAGACTAATGCCACAGATGAAACTGAGGCACACACGGAAAATGTGGCAGATGAAGGGGCTCATGAAGAGGCTCAGTCTTCTCAGTCACCATCAGAAGATCAACAGGTAATTTTTTCTTTTTCACTTTGTGATATGAGGGTTTTACTTATGCTAAGTGCATGAAACATAAACACACAGGTCCTTCTTATGTGCACCTGAATGGGAAGACTGATTGCAGAGTGATCCTACTTGCCTTTTGGGTGTATTTTCTTTGACATCATGGTGACATGAAACCTAGATAAAACTGCAGGGAACTTGGCTCTGAATCTTGAATAACAGCAGTTGTCTTTATTTAACAGTTTCCTTTTGCCACTTGTTGCCATAAGCTTCCTTTTTTTTTTTTTTTTTTAATGTTCGTTTGGATCCAGACTCTAGTTATGGAGAATAATTTAGGACTAGACAACCGAGTCCTATCTGTGTGGAAAAAATTGCTGCTGTCAATCTGCCAGCATCTGCAATGCTCGTAAATCTAGTTGTTAATATTTGCTGTCATGTATCAGCATCGACTGCTCTTGCAGCATGCCAGATCTGACAGTCTTCTCCAGGCCATGCAGAAACCCCTAGGCAGTGCAGAAATGGAGGCTGTTGTTATCCTTTCTGCCTGCATCATGGTCTGATATGTTACAAGGGCAGATCTCAAACTGCAGTGATGAAGGGAGAAGCCATCTGGGCAATTTCTTGGAAGAAGACATCTGAGTTCCTTCAATCCCCTAGTATAATATCCTGCAGTTAGCCAACATCAGTAAAGTACTTGTGTTGAAAGGTAGATGGACCTCACAAAAAGGGACCATTTTGTTGTGTGTCTGTTGTCTTCCTCGGTGGGGTGTTTATGTTACTGGCCATGTTCTAGACCCAGTGGAGACTAAGCAGAAATGGATCCTGTGTCTAGAGATAGGGATACAGCTGCTTTATATCTCCTGCTGCTCTGACAGTTTGTCATTTAAGGATGGGTTCATTTTGCTGTTTCATCATCAGGTGACTCTCTTCCCAAAGAGGCAGGCCTACTGCTTGATCAAGCACTTACACTTGTCCAGTTTTTTTTGTGGTTTGGAGTTCACATGGTCCCAATGGAATATCTGTCTCAAATGCATCATCTTTTGCACTAAAGGCCAAAACAAAAGTGTTATTTTGTATGGCTTTTGTTTTTGGTTTTTTTCCATCTTGCTGCAATGTTTTGTCCAGAGGAAGCACCTCTGTGTAAGCCTTTCCCCATTACCCTTTTAACAATGACAGAAGCAGTTATTGTTAGTCTGGAAAAGCACCCTTTTGCACAGCTTCGTGCAGGTCTCAGGCACTGGGAAGTCCCATTTAAAATTTCAAAATGCAAATGAGAGACAGTTCTGAGTGGGAACTGAAACTTCTCCTTAAATTATATCCAAGCACTTTTCATGTCTTTATGAATTTCAGTAGGCATGTGAGTGCCATCAAACACCTCGTTCCTTGGCTCTTAAGTCCAGCATAAAACTGCAGTGCATCCCCTGTCTGGATTAGGTTACTTGCCATTCTGTCTGGCAGTCTACTCTAATGTTTTTCAAATGAGAACAGAATGCTGGAACATGTCTGCAAATGTGTCAAGCAGCTGTGTATGAGAGGTTTTGTAATGACATAATGCAATACCACTACTATACAGCAAGCACCTTGCTCCATTTCTCACAGAATGGATTGCAGCCGTAACTGGAAAACATATTCTCCTTTAGTTTTACAGGAAGCTGAGTGGCAGAGGAGAGAGCACGAGGCAAGATAGTGTATTTGAACAGATTCTTCTGTGGTTATGAGGTCATAAAATATGGTTAGTCTTACAAATTGTCCCTTTTCACCTGTATGGTCTTGGCAGTGTTGAAATATTCTGACAGGGTCTTATATAAGGAAGAGGAAAAGTCTTCCTGAAATTGTCCAACTCTCATACCCACCTGGCAGGTGTATACTAGCTCCTAGGGGAAGAAAACAAGCACTGTTTCTGTTCCCATCTCACTCATTTTTAGACGCAGTACTCACCACTGCAGACAGCAAGGTACCAGGGGCTTCTGCTGGGAATTAACAAACCCCACTTTTCACCCTCTTCTACCACCTGCTTCCCATGTCACCTAGGACAAAACACTTCAGTGCTGTGGCATCTGTCCACCTTGCCACAGTTCATCCCAATTATCACTTTTGTTGAGATGGCATGAATCATTCTGTAGAAATTCTGGTATTCTTATTCACTACAGACAACACACAGAAGATGAGATAAGAAGAATAACTTTGAGGCAGCTACAGTGAGATGAATTCTGCCTTTTGTCTCTCTATCTCATTTTATCCTTATAAAAGAAAGCTAGAATAACATTTCCTTACCTGGTTAGGGTTTTATGAAGCTAAATACATTCAAACACTGTCATATTGCTGTTGGAGTATCTCTACAGGATGTTAGGTCCCAAAGGATACATGTAGTATCAACAATATTTTTTCAGTATTTCCTTTCATTTTGTAATCCAGCACATCTTGCTTTGACTGCTTGGCCACACTAAATAGGTGTTTTCCATGTGCTCTTCCCACTGATGTCTTTTTTTTTTTCTTCTAGCTTACTAAGAGCTAGTCTCTATATACTGAGTTCCGAAAGGGTGACTTTTGTATCAGTGGCCCACTGTGTTTTGCAGCCACACAGTTGCATCTTTTGAACAGTAGTCAGGTCCCTTTGGAGTGTCAATTTACTATTCTGACAAACTCTCAAATCAAAATGCCATAATTTAAACATTGCGGCTTTATGTACTTCTTCTAAATTAATATACCAGTGGGAATTCAGTATTTTGGCCTTATTTAGCACTTAATGTCAAGCCATCTTAGAAATTACTCTCTCATGTGGGGTATAACCCAGCCAGCTTTTCTCCAGTGTCTTTGCAGGAGAAATGCCAGTGCTATATGGAAAAAATTCTAGAAGAGTCTTGGCGAGGTAGAGTTATCTCAGTCTTTGCTAAAGAACATAAGACAGATAACAAAATAAATTGTGACTATCTCAATTTTGGAGCTGTAAGGAGGGTCCCAGATTTCAAACAGCTCCTCCAGTGCCTCAGTAGCATGGATGGCAGCTGGTGGTCTATGTGAGTACTTATGAAGTCTACAGCACTCCCCAAATGCTTCTACTGCCCTTGCTGGGAGATGCAGGAATCCAGAAGCTCCAGGCTGCTATGACCCTGAGAAAACACGCGAGAGACCCCTACCCTCTGAAAAACTAAACTCTTAAGTCAGCAGCTGCCTCCTGGAAGCAAGAGGGATAAGGGCATGTTGTAACAGGTTGTTCTTCACACACACTGCATTAGACTACCTAGGCTTCAGCAGCTCCAGCCCCTCATTCACAGAAACATCCAGGAAAGCCTGGACCAGGTGTCAAAAAAGAAAGTTCCATACACAAATCTAATAGTAAGTAATAGGAACAGATTTCAGCCTGAGTCACCAAGAGGCAGCTGCACTAGGGTTTCTTTAGATTATGATTTTTTTTCACCTCAAATCTGTTGCATACTTTCTTTCCCTAATCAGTTCGTCAAGCTTATCCTTGACTTCTTCCATAATCTTTTTTACAGTCCTAATCCCCACCATCTGATGGAGAAATTTGAGGAACAATTTTGTTTGGATATAGCATCCCTTTTTCTTGCTTTGTCTGTCCCTTTGTTTTGGATTTTTTTTTGAGAAAAAGACTGTGACCTCCTATGCATATGGCACAGGAGGGGCTTTGCCAGTCACTAGATGTGATGGTAATATATATTTTTTTAAATTTATTTTTACTGTGTGATTTTAACTTAAGTTTTTAGCTTGGGGGTTAGAATATTCTGTAAGTTGTGTCCCAGTTAAATCAGTTTGCAGTACAGAATAGGCTCACTTCAGGGAAGAATTATTTTAGAAATATGTTCAAAAATCATATTATAATGCAAGTCTGTATTCTGTCTCAGCAATTGCCCAGGACATATATAAACCCTGGCCCTGCAGCTCACTTCGTTATCTCAACTCATTCTATGAAAACTCGTATCAACCGCTCACGCCTTCTGCATAGTACTATTCCATTTGCCATTGGATTTTGTGTAAGATTAAT
>JANHFX010027954.1:0-56429 GCA_027560015.1 Chloroceryle amazona
GGGACACGCGCTGTGCTCCCGCGCGCCCCCCGCATCCCAGCGCCATTTCAGAGACGCGTTTTTCGTTTGTTTCGTGTTTTCAAGGCCAAAATCTCGCTGGGCGATTTCGGGAGCGAACGGGTGGTCAGCGCGGCCCGCGGGAGTCGGGCGCCGCAGCTCGGCCGCTGGGCCCCGGCTCCTCCAGAGGACCGCCTTGGCCTGGCCTCCGTCGCTTCGCCGCAGGTCTCTTTGGCGGTCAGAACCCATCCGAATTGTCCACGGGGACAGCTACCACTCTCCAGTGTCTGGGTGGAACTGCCAGGAGAGGACTGCCCACCCCCGCAGTGCTGCTCCAGCCTCCAGTCTGACAGTTGCTACAGCTGAATGCTAGGAGTTGAGATAACACAGAAGAACGAGGATGGTGTACCCATGGAATCCTCAGAGAGGTTCTGTCACTGCTGCACCTGTTTAATATCCAACTTTCAAGGGCCAGGAAAATACTTGGTTCAGCATTCCACGAGTTCATTTCCATTCCTGCTCACAGTCTGGTTCATACTGGATTACTATCTACACGAACTGTTCAGCTAGTGGCATTGTTTCACTGTGATATGAAAGACTGCCCAAAGCACTAAGTGATAAATGGTTTCTGATCTTCTTCTTTTGGCAAAGTGGAACTTTCTGTAGCATGTAAGAGTCACGTGTGATAGAAACCATGTTTCTGAAGGAGTGGCCCGTATCGGCCCGGGGAACAAGCTCCTCTGGAGACATACAGGCCACCACGGATCTAAGGGGGGAGAGGAAGAGTGCAATTCTTGCACATGGCCCATGTTTCAAGCAGAGCATGTGCATTAGTGAAAGGGCTGAGAGATGCGCCTGGGTGAGAAGATGAGAAGCCGAGCAGGAGGCTGACACTGGCTCTGCAGCTGATGTGGACAGGAGGTTCTCAAAGTCTGAGGGGCCAGTGGGATTTAGGAACCTAGCTAGCACCTACTGCTGTGTTCTCATTTAAAAAAAAACCCAAACCACAGCCAATTATAGCAACATGTAAGTATTATTCCAGCAAATCTGGACATCTACATTACTAAATCCAAACTCTTTTAAAGAATGTAAGATACTTTTATGTGGAGGTCAGTGGGAACTAAGCTGGCAAGCTTCAGTTTCCATTGAGGGTCACTTTCTAGCTTGAACAAACTAGTCGGAGAATAGTAAAAATCACCCCATGCAGCATTTTTGTACAACTGATCTTTTAAGAATAAAGATAAAACCCCCACCTTAAAACACAACTACTTGAATATAAATACAAGTCAAGATAAAAATACCCAGCAACTGAATTCTTCAAGCCATATTAATGTTGGTTACTGCTATTTCAACTTTGTTCTGGGCAACAAGCGCTTAATGCCCTCTCTAGTTGTGACAACACAGGGTTGCAGTTTCAGGTCACCTCCAGGAGTCCCAGACCATTTCATAGAGAGAAGAGAGAATCAGTGACTCCAGAGAGAGGCAAGAGCTGCCTATGCCCAGTGATATGAAGTCTGATGGGTGCCACATGAAAACTCCAGTTTCCCCAGCTGTGGCTGCATGCAGGCAGCAAGAGCAGGAGCAATCAGTTCCCAAGCAGCAGAGGAATGAAAAAAATCTTTCTTCTGAAAGAAAGATAGCTCTTAATTATAGTGGACCTGAAAGAAGGATTGCAGCATAGCACCAGCTGTGAGCCTGTAACTCATACTTTGCCAGCTGAGGGATGAGAAAGCCAAAAGGGGATGATTTGGAGAAACCCCCAACATGAGCTGGCCCACAATCTGCTGATCATATGGAGTTTATATACAGAATTCTGCTGTGCTGGATTCTGCCACCACATTTTGCTTTTACCACCAGATGCCTCTAAGGACATCTGCTAATCTGTTCAGAGAAATCTCAAAGCAAAACTATAACAGGGAACAAGAGGGGGAAAAACTGAAAGCAATGCCAAATTGAGGACCATTCTTCATAGCAGTCATCCTAAAATGACTCACAGGTGTCTCGGACAACATTCCTGCAGAAATTTCATAAACTATTACTACTCATTCTGCACAAATGTCCCAAAAGGTTGCCTTCAAACAGAAGCAACACACGTAACAACCCTTTTGATTCAGACAACCAGTTAGGACACTGCCAACAGTCAGATTATCACAGGTCTGCCACTGTTGTCAGCAGAACGTTTTAGCGGAGGCTTTACGGCCCTCTCCGTGCTCCTGCACCATGCTTAAACCTCTAAGAACCATGTTCCAGCCTGGAAGGAGAGGAATCATCCTGCTGCAGGGCATGAGTAGTGTCAGGCTTGTCTGCTTTGGTCTCAAGGAGTGCCAAACTGAGAGCTGACAAGACAACAGTTATAGTCCAGACAGAACAATCAGCAGGCCATGTATGTCCCAGCGTGAAGGCAGGTGAAAAGTATATTAGAACTAAGCCAAAAATCCGAAGTGATGAAAACTGAAGTCAGGATGGTTAATTAACTATTTATGGTCTCAACTCAGTCAAAGTTGTTGAAAAAAAGTCGCAAACCCTCAGAGCATCCTCGGTACTTACCTTTCATGGATGTTCAGATGGGTTCACTTCAGTTTCTTAACTAGTCCACAGACCAGTTATATTAGAACAAGTTAACAGTGTTTCCATAAAGTCGTCAGTGCTGTACGGCCACCAGTGCCAAGCAGAGTCACTACATTAGGAAGAAACACCCCTGAAGCCAGTCAAGAAGGTCTGAACCCAGAGATCTCCTTCAAGACCAGGAAAGGAGAAGCCCCTTATCAGCAGCCCAGACCTCAGGGCACTGCTTGGCTCACCGAGGTGATGCAGTCAGGTACCAGGAGCTGGTGCTTGTCCCAGATGCCTGCTGAACACTTGCTGAAGCCTGGACTGACTCTGGGATGATGTAGTTGGGAAGTAAGAGAGAGCTGAATGAATTACGGATACAAGAAATTGTGAGCAAACTGCCTGCTCACCACAGTCAGGGTCTCTCTGCATTTCAGGAAAAACAGTTTGATGTATTTGTCTGGCTCAGACTCTCAGACCGATGCCTCTCTCCCTGCCAGCCATCTGCCACATCACTTTTAGTTCTCCAGGCACACATGGCCAAGAGAACATGCTCCCAGCCTTTGGCTGCCACATGACTGACTCTCTGTTATCCCCGGTTCTGATAGAATAGCTTTAATATCTGACAGAGGTTAAAAAGCTTTAATACCTGACTGCTCCAGGCTGAGTAGGACTTGAATAAACAGCACTTGTTCTCAGTGTGTCAGGAACAGGATGCTGTCACTAGTCTCTGACCAGGAGGCGGCACTTCCCCCAAAGGTAGAGATAGTATCATCTCCTCCTCCCAATTCTGAGTGACATTCAGACAATGGTCTGCAATAGGATGCAAAAACCTCCCTGCAGGTACAGCATTCATCCTTGGACCTCCACGCACACCCTGGAGGGATCATCATTAACTTGTCCTAAATGTGAAATTCTTATGAAAATCGGAACCAAGAAACAAAAGAATAAACAAACATCTAACACAGCTTCCAAGTCTAGAGGAATAAAACTAGATGTACCAAAACATGAAACAGGTAAAAGGGTGAGACTCCGACTTCACCAGCAACACCACGCACAACACTTTGATTAAGTCATTGACAAATCTGCTTTAGGGCAGAGAAATTTGGAAACATCAGGCAATCAAACTGTGAAGTCTGTGAAAGAATGTGATTAATGCAAAAATGTGATGAAACTAATGTGTTTGGCTCCAGAATTTCATGGCACACCCAATACTGGAAGCAAATCTGATGGCTTCTTGGCAAACAGTGACCCTCTCTGTTCCCAGAACATGGTTATCCACGTCCTCTTTGTTTTCTAGGTCTGATCAGAATCTAAAGCTTTTATTTTAGCTACATTTCTATGGATGCATTTACTAGGATATGTGCCCATAAACAGAGAAGCGTACATGCATATATACTCTGAATAATTGTGCAGAATTCCACTCTTCCCTCTTGAGACATAAAAGAGCCAAGTGTTATTAAATTTATGGTGAGTTTGTTGTAGCTTGCACATAATTTTCTTGATGCACTGCAGATTTTTTAACAGGCTGCCACTTCCTCTCCTGTTTAATGTTAAGGTACTTGTCCAGTCTCAGCTACACCTTCAACATCTCAGATTTCTGTCTAAGGCTGTCGCTCCCAGGGGCAATATTCTGTTTAGCAATTGTGTCATTTTCTCTCTTCTCCTTTGTTTGTCTTCAGCCCTCCAAATTTGCATGGAAAAGGAATACACGGGCTTGCAGAGCTTGGGATGCAACAAAGGAGGGGTGCAAACCTTTGTTGCTGCAGTCATGGAGAGACTGATCTTTCACTGATACTTGGGACACATCAGAACACACTTCGTGGCGGTGACCTCTAATTACAGAAAGTTGGGCATAACACCTCTGAGGCAGGGGTGAGGGAGAAAAACAGATCGGGTAGTTGTTGACTCACATGCAAGTGTTTATTTTCTCTTGATTACGGATCCACAGAATGCCTAATCTTTCTTTTACTACAAAAAGATGTTTGTGTGCACACTGGGACATATTCTCCAGGGGAAGACATACCACGTAACTATGACATCAGAGAAAATAATATACTCCAAGGTGGATGCAGAGAGGTCCAAAGAACTGCCTGTTTGCAAAGCAAACTTCCTGATCACCCTGTGCACCTAAGGAGCCTTCTCATTAGACTGCAAAACAGTAGTAAACAATACCCACCCTGAAACACTCAGCTCCACAGAGTCCATCTCCGAGCAACAACAACCCATTCTGACGTGACACTGAACCACACAAACACGGAGTGCCCTTGGGTGAAACCTACCTGCCAATACTGCAAAGGCTCTTTGCAAGTGAGCAGGTGCCTACAAATAGTGCTTCAAAATGCAAGATCATAGGTACATTTTTTACTCAGCGTGTGAAGGGGACCCTCTTTGGGACATGACTTTTTTTGGGGCAGTCTGGGCAGCTCTCATACCATGCATCCCAGAAGCGCTGAATAGTGAGAAGAAAGTGCATGCAGAGGCAAGTTGAGTTTGACTGTGACAAATTACTCCTTCACAGGGATGGCTGGTGGCAGTGAGACATATTGTGCTCTAAATTAACCCTTTGTAAATCTAAAGAGCCAAAAAAAGCCTTCAGATACTCACACATCGGTTTGAGCTGTCCGATGAGTTCTTCTTTTGTCCATTTTGCCCATTCCTTCTTGTCTGTGTTTATTGAGCACAAGATGGGGCCACATGGTTTCCCACAGTCCTCGATGGCAGGGACATTCAGGTAGTGCACCAACACGATGTCTGGGTTCTGCAGAGAGAGCAGAGAAAAGTTACACTGCTAGACCCCTCCCGTGCGCAGGCTCTCTGCATTTATCTTCCTAATTAAAACTATGAGAGAAAGCATCATAATTAGATCCCAGTATGTACCACATTTCCCTTAGATCAGATCTGCTCTTTAAAAGAGGTGGCAAGAGATGAGGCACAACAGAGTTTGCATGCTGCTTCTCCCCCATCCCAAGTGTCCCTTGCTTGCAAAGCTTCTGATTTCCTTATGTGCTCAGAGCAAACCTTTTTCCCCAACCCGTACGGCATCAAATGCTGGCAAGAGTCCTGCAAGCACCAGTCACAACAAACATCAGGCAATTTGCTTTGGTTTAAGGGACACGTGCTCTATTTGATCCAATGCTTTCATCAGTTCTGGTCCACATCGGGTTATTTCGAGTATTCGGAAATTCATTCGGAACATCAGTAACAGCCACGCTTCACATACAGCAACAGAAAGAGGGAGGGAAGAGCCAAAGGGGCTCACAAACATTAATAGAGTGCCCCAAGGAAGACCCTTTTTCAGACAAGCCCATTTCTTTCTTTTGAAGATCTTACAGCTTTGTGATGCTAACAGCGAGCTGCAAAAGGTCAGATCTGGAAGAGACCGTGTCCTTTGCAGAACTGCTGCAGAACAACTGCAAGGTGCTCGCTCCCACAGGTCTGGTTAATGCTCCCCTCTCTCCCTGTGCACCTTCTGAGGGGTGCTGGGCAAGGGGATGCCACATCGCTTTGACGCACTGCAGCGCCGTCCAACAGGCACTTCAAGTAGGGAGCTGAGCAGTGTGTTACCACCCTGTGAGTAAATGAATCATCTTAACTACAGCAACAGAAACAACTCCACTGGTTTCCCAACAGCATCCCAGGGAGATTGTACAATAGATAATAACAAGATTGAGAAGCTGGTTTCTTTCCCTTAAGTCATTTACTCCTAAGTTCACAAACTTTAATGATTGCTTTGGAATTATTTATAAAAATAAATAGAACAATGGTGTAATTAAAACTCTAATGTTTCATTAATGCTGTTAGAGCCCTGTTCTGAGTGGGAGAGGGAACACAAGCCGTCATTCAGTTGCAAAGGTTATTCTTATGAGAGCACTTGCTTATGAAACTCGCAGAGGGACAGGGTAGTACGCGGACACCAGCGGAAGGAAACATCTGATGGGGGAAACACAGCCCTGAGGCCAAGCCCACCGTTTTGAGCAGCCTAACCTGGAGCTAGCCCAGGGCACATGGGGAGCATCCTGCACATCCCTGAGAGGAGGAGGGAGCTGGTTACATCTCCCAGCTCCTTGAGGCTTGCCAAGATAGTACCAGCAGCCGAAAGGCCAATCCTTCATGTGGTGCCCGTGTACAGCAGCATGCCAAGCACGGCAGCCCCACAGAGCATGCCCTCTCTCTCCACCTGCATCCCCTTGTATGCTGGTACCCAGCAAGGCTTCGGCAATTGGATGCACTCCTCTCTCCGGATGGGAAGCTCTCTTAAAAATGAGGAAGATGTGCAAGCAGGAACTTGATTTTTTTCCCCCTCTATTGATGAAAACTGCAAGCCAGGGATTTTCAACAAAGATTCTGTGAGATTGCCCTATCAAGTTCTTGCAACCTGTGTTAAGTGTTGTATTACACAGAGAAGAGGCAAGGAAATGTAGAAGGAGCTGCTAACAACTTAGTTTGGAGCAGTTTTGGAAAGCGCTAAAACAAAGAAAACTGTTGTCTCTTCTACTACCAAGATTCTCCTGGAGACAAACAACTGGACCTTTTATGTTAAATTTTCACGCAAAGACTTCTGTTTCACAGAGCACATCTGCCCCAGATGACAGACAGCCAGAGAAGGACACACTAAACCACTGTATCCGATCTTTCCACACCACAGTGAAAATCCTCAGGTTACCACACAAAACAGAGCCACCTTTTCATTTCAGCCTTCCCATTTTACCCTTTAAAGGCGACAGAGGTGACAGAGAGGAATTAACAGGGTAGATGAGCTGCTTCCAAGCTGATGGTGCTGCTTGGGACACGGTAGGGGGATGAAGGGGAGGTCTGAAATGTTATGGTCTTCATGCATAGCTCCTATACACCCAAATAGTACCCATCAACTAATGTAATGTAATCAGTTATTTAGATGATTAAGTAATAAAAAGTAATATACTTCAGAGATGTTATGTAAAGACACCTCTCGCTCTCAGAGAGGTTTCAAAGAAGAGAGCAAGGACATGCTGCTGCAGCTGCAATGGGTGACTTGGCAGTTCTGCAGCTGCTTCTTCCTTCATTTGAGATAAACTATTTTTCATAGCCTGATAGCGTCCGTTTGTCACCAGGCAAATCAGGACGACTGGGCTTCCTAGATTCATTGCAGCAGAAGCAAGTAGCAGATTGGCACCAGAATTTATACTTTTTACATATAAAAGCATATAAAATAAATACAAACCCAACAGGTTTGTTCCTTATGTCTAGATCTAAAAGTTGACCTCATGAATTCCAGTCTACCTACTAAACTGAAATGTTTTGACACTTCAGTTATTAAGAGATTCAGTAATTAAGAGAATAGATATGTTTTGGAAAACTCTAATTCAGCAGAGAACCACTATTTCTTTGTGGAGACCTACCAGTAGAACAAGAGATATGAAAGACTGAAAGAAATATTGCAACTCTAATTTCCATGTGAGAAACATGCCAAGAGAGGAGACATGTCACAGCAGCAGCCCTTCCTGAGTGGCAGGGAAATCCTACAGGGTGCCCTGGTCTGGGCTGCAGATGGCTCCGGAAACGTGCCCATCAGAAAACTGCCATGAATTTCAGAGCCTCTGCAGAGCTGCTCTTCTTCCCATGCGTCTGAGTCAAAGTTGCTGCCATCTGTCCCTGACCTGGGCAAGGCTCCTTGGCATGCTGCACCTGAGGCAAGAAGTCTGCCTCCTTGGTGGAGAAGGAAGTTGTTCCACTCCCTCTGGTGCTGTAGGGTAAGTAAGAGAAGGTGCAAGAAGTAGTTAAAAAAGCAAAACAAAAGGCTGTTACTTTTGATAAAGAAAAATGCAGCTGCAACATCTGTCTGACTCTTGTTTGCAGCTTCATCAGCACTAAGTAGTCAATAAATCAGACTGGCATGGCGTTACATTTCTTCTGTGGCTTAACCATTAATCTCACGAAAAATGAAGGAGAAAAACTATGTAATAGTGAAAGTGTATACATTATCCAAAAAGTAATAATAGCACATAATGGTGCTGCAGACCTCCCTCCCAGCATGACTGCTGGAGCAGCAATGCAGCCTCCATGTGCTATCCACTACACCCTACTTAAATTAAACAAGAAAATCAGCTATTGTTTGTTCCACCAGCCCACTTCGTGTTAGTATTTTTCACAGTAGCAGAAACACAAAGCTGAAATGAGCTGGGCTGCTCTAGCTTCCCAATTCTGTCAGGTGGGAATGGCAAAAATTAAAAGAGAAGCATGGCTAGCCTGTGGAGGGCTGATGAATGCCCGGACAAAGGAATGGCAGGTACCACCAGAGCTCTAAGCTGGCACAGCTGTAAGGGAAACTGTGACTCCCATTTCAGCAACTGCCTTCTGCATGCTTTTTATGACACAAAGTCATTGCCCATGTGAGGAGACATCTCCCTTCTCAGGCAGGACAGAGGAATCACAAAATCCTTCTCCCTTCTTGCTGTCCCCAGCCCAAGGGATGTTTTTTTGTTCTCTTTTTGTTTCAAAAGCCATTTCTGGCCAGCTTTCAGCCAGCACAAGGCTACGTCTCATTAGCAGGGGCTTCCAAATCACCGATGACCAGAGCTGATGATATTTTATTTGGAAAAATACCTCTCCGGTGAAAGTTTTGCATTTGTACTCCCTGATGGAAGGATCAAAGGACATTAATCATCCTCAGGGATGACAATCATTGGTGAACTCAGTCCCAGCCACCCTGCAAGGAAGTTACCCCCATATAAAGCCCTGGGCCCCTGAAGCAACCAGCCATCAGCTCTGCTTTGCAGCCACAGTCACCCTGGCTTTCACTGGATACTTGTTATTTCTGTTGTGTCAAACTTGAAAGTACTATGAATTATTAAAAACATGGAAGGTGAAACAAGCCTTTTCCAGCCAAAATGGCTAAACCACGATGCGAAAGGGCAGAAGGAGCAGAGAAGTGTGGCTCGAAGAGGCAGCTCCTGTGCTCCCCTCCCTCCCCTTTCACACCCAAAGTTATAAAAGGGTTTTTTTCTTTTCTGATGGCTGCTCATTCATGAGGTTTACTTTGTATTCCTCAAACCACCCAAAAGGTTGAAAGGAATCTCAGCTTTCTGGGAACATGATTCACATCCATCGCTTCGGGGTCACTGGATTAACACATAACAGATTATCACCCAGAGAAAGACAACACAAAAAGGCTTCCATGGCTTCAAGAGGCTGCTGTTACACACTGCTTCGGCACCCACAGGTAACTCAGAGACAGGTACTGGGACCGTCTGGGTATCACCTATACATTATCTAAAAACAAAGCAAGGAGTGAACCATTCCCAGACACAGGGAAGCATGGATAACAGAATCTTCTGCTATCTATAGAGTTTCCTCCAGATTTTTAATGGTTTGAGAGCAGAGCCTGGGATACCTGAAGTACAAGGCACAAACACACAAGTAATGGGGATTTTTTTTTTTCTCTTTTCCAGAGACTAAATGCTAGCTTTGGACAAGAATTCTGGTTTGAATGCCAGCAATTTCTTTATCCTTGAACTAATTTCTAATTGAGGCCATGCTACTGAAGGCAACCTGGCAGCTGACACGGTAAGAATATATTCAAGTTTCACACTATCAATGAAACCTAAAAATTTTAATATTGGCTTTAAACACACAACCCATTGCCTTCAGTTATCTTGATCTGGGTACATTTAGCTAGGCAGAACCAGACAACTAAGAGCCCCATAGCACAGCCCTGATGCCTGAAGACTGAAGCATTGGACCACCTGGAAGAGAGGGACACCCCTGAGCCAGACACAGAAGCAGAACTCATTCAAAGTCTGGATGGTGAGCAGTGACAAGTGGTGTCCTGCAGGGGTCTGTACTGGGACCTGTATTGTTTAATATTTTTATTAAAGACATAGACAGCGAGATCAAGCGCACCATCAGCAAGAGGGTCCTGGACAAGCTGGAGAGGTGGGCCCAGCTGAACGTCGTGAGGTTCAACAAGACCAAGTGCAGGGTCTTGCACCTGGGCCAGTACAATTCCCACTGTCCATACAGGCTGGGGGAGCAGGTGACAGAGAGCAGCCCTGCAGAAAAGGACTTGGGGGTGCTGGTGGACGAGAAGCTGGACATGAGCAGCCAAGCTGTGCTTGCAGCCCAGCAGGCCAATCCCATCCTGGGCTGCACCAAAAGCAGTGTGACCAGCAGATGGAGAGAGGAGATTCTGCTGCTCTGCTCTGATCAGACCTCACCTGAAATACTGCGTCCAGCTCTGGAGCCCTCAGCACAGGTGACACAGGGACCTGATGGAGCGGGGCCAGAGAAGGCCACAAAAATGATGAGAGGGCTGGAACCCCTCTCCTACAAGGACAGGCTGAGGGAGCTGGGGTTGTTCAGCCTGGAGAAGAGAAGGCTCCAGGGAAGCCTAAGACTGACCTTCCAGTACCCAAAGAGGGCCTACAAGTTAGGAAATCCTGAGACTGTTTATAAAGTCTTGTAGTGACAGGACAAGGGGCAATGGTTTTAAACCAGAGAAGAGTGGATTTAGCTTGGATGTTTGAAACAAGTTCTTTACCAGGAGAGTGGTGGACACTGGAACAGGGTACCCAGGGAGGTGGTTGCAGCCCCATCCCTGAAGACATTCAAGGTCAGGCTTGACGAGGCTCTGAGCACCCTGCTCTAGTTGAGGATGTCCCTGCTCTCAGCAGGGGAGTCAGGCTAGGTGACCTTAAGAGGTCCCTTCTGGCCCAAACGAGTCTGCAGAGCAGGACCCCTTTTGCTGGGAAATCCATTCTAGCCTGTACAACTCCGAGAACTTCGTATCCTCTGCCTCCAGCTGCATGAAGAGCTAGTGAAACTTATGTGCCTCCAAAAGCTTCCTCAGGAGGAGAAGACACCTGGGGTCATCCAGGCAGAGACACACATCAGTACATATAGGTTTTTAAGCCTGGTTAAATCAGCATCCTGACATGCAGTAGCTTAGGAGCAGCTGCATCCTGAGATGTCGCCATCCCTCCCTGGGCACAGGAGTATCAGGTCCATTCTGAGGGGTGGCTTTCCCCTATACCTCTAACTTCATTACACCCTGGCCGTGCCTGAAGTCACAGGATTTACACCCTATGCTTATCATAGCCAATTTCCCAGTTTTTCAGTGCAAAGCCTTTTAATTTTTTGTTTATTTGCTTAAATTCACTAATTTCTGAGACCAGAGTAGTGACAGGCTGATACAGCTTCACATACTGCAAACTAGGAAACAACAAATTGAGATGGGCTTGGAAAGCTAAAAATTCATGTTGATCCACATGTTATAAGAGTGAGATTTCCTGCAATTATTTTAAAAAGAATCAAATTTAATAGGGCTGTATGCTTTATAAACCTTGGTAAGGAAAGATGGGAGTGTAATCGGGAAAGAAATTGTACTCTGTTCTACATTTCATGTCTCAAAAGAATGACTAGGGGGTACACAGACATTGCAGGACAGGGCTTGGCTAGAAAACAAACAAACAAAACACAACAAAACACCAAGTTTTCCTTTTTCTTACTTAATCCTTTGTTATCTTCTTCCTCTGGCTGCTCCTGGCACCCTCTGACAGTCAGTACGTTTCTCCCAATAACAAACAGTGCCTGTCCTGTTCCTATGGCACAGGCCAATCCCCATTGCTCCCTGGGACCACTGCTGACAGGTTACTAACAGCCAGCTTGCAAAGAGCACTCTCAGCTGACCCGCTGATTTGTCCTCCGTGCGCTGGCGGCGATACCTGGATACAAACAGGAGCAGGAGCCCTGTCCCAATCAACTTCTCCTTGAGGCTCCCCAAAGCATCGCCTGGGACAGATCTCCATCAGGGACGGATGCAGAGGGTCCTGACAGACAATCTTAGAAGGCAGCAGTAAGAGAGCAGAAGTGGTCCCAAAGAGTGTTTTCCTCCTTAAGAGAAGGTTCCAGGGTAGTGTTCAGGATTTAGCAATACTGGTGGTTTGATTTTAATTGCCTCAGGACAATCCCAGAAAGAAGCAGAATCCTGTCTAGGAAGTCAGGAGATCTCTAAATAAGCTTTTCTTTGTAGGTTAGCCTGGCAGGAATCCCATAGGGTTATCAACAGCACACAGATCAGCCTGGTCATCATCAGGCAGCATTTAAATAGTGCAAGGACCAAAGTGAGCCTTAATATATAACAAATACCAAACACTTACTAGTATATCATCACATGTGATATATTTGAAGGTGTTTTATATACAAAGAGCTGCCTCCGAATTCTCCTGGGGATCATGCTTAACATGCACTTTGAAAGATACAGAAAAATACTGTGCTGTAATTTCTGGCCTCCAAAGTTCCCTAAAGAAACTGATTTCCAAGTTGCTTATTATCTTTCATAGCAATACTTCTTCTGGTAAAAGGTGTAACAGAAGGATGATACCACACAACTAGTAGCATGCAGCAAACCTTGTCTTGCAGGTATTATTCTTCTGTACAATGGAAATTTCTTTTCATCTGTGTCACCGCTCCCAGATGGAGCTTTAACTTACACAGGCAGCTGACAGGGACAAGATAATTCTGCCAGGAGCTGAGACTGCTTTTGTTTATCTAGAAACACTCAGCA
Source organism: Chloroceryle amazona (assembly GCA_027560015.1). Lineage (NCBI taxonomy): Eukaryota > Metazoa > Chordata > Aves > Coraciiformes > Cerylidae > Chloroceryle > Chloroceryle amazona. The sequence continues at coordinate 13,091 of JANHFX010027954.1, forward strand.
GAGCTAGTGGCACTGACACAGAAGTCCCATGTCTGGGTGTCCAGGAACAAAAACACAACAGAGAAGTCTCCTGTCCTGCTTATTGCTCCAGAACAATGAACCCACTGGAGACCGCAAGAGCATTCACCTGGGAAGGGCCAAGGAGATCTGAGTCTTTGGCACCCAAAAGCTCATGTCATTGGCGGTACCCTACACGCAGGGCACTGAGCAGCACTGCAGCTCTCTCTGCAGAGGCACTGCCATCACAGTGCAGCTCAGCTCCAACCCACGGAGTCTGTAAAGGCTTTGCCTTGAGAATGAGCTCCAGACTTCAAACTGCAGAACAAGGTAGAGGAGCAAGAGCTACTCCTGCCTCTCTCAACACCATGTTTTATCCTGTTTTCTACTCAATCCTTTATGACTGTACATCTGGACTCTTGAAAGAGCAGTCGGAGACTTCAATAGCTGTTAACAGTCACTCATGGGAGGTACCGGGGCAGCTGTTTGAGTCAGTTTAATAATCTCCTCAGGTTATGCCATTGCTCACATATAAAACACAACCACGATAAAAAACCTGCAGAGAAAATCTGCCCTATTTCAGCTTTCTTAATACACATCTCACTCATGAAAACCACATCACAATGGCAACGGATGCATTTAAGCCAGCGGCCCATCTAGTACTGACTGCCTTTGAGGGCAGACAACATTGCCATGGAAAGCATGGAAGCATCTCCTCACCCTTCCTGTCACTTGCTCTCTCCAGCTGTCTAAGGTTTTACAACTCTTCTGCACAAGCCTTGAGGTTCTTCAAACAATTACTGAGAACAACAGAAAAATTTCTTTGTGTTTGAACTCCTTCAAGTTACACTTAATGACAAGTGACCTTTATTATAAAACATAGAAATTTCTTGCTATATTGTGCATATATTGCTACTCCAACTCTCCACCTTTAAATACTTAATGCTTCTATGCTTTCTTATACCAAACCTGCATATTGCAATCATTTCCAGACTAGTGCAGCTTCTGCACGGAGAGTGGTACAGGAGACAATCAAAGCCATCTATTTTAAAGTGACCTACACTTGAATTGTGCTTTTCACTTTGAGTCAAAGTTATAGACCAGGACTGCTTGATTCAATAGCAAAACACAGCTCTTTCTAGGGTAAAACAAAGGAAATGCTTGACAGCACATCAAGTGTTGGTAAGGAACCTCATGGCCACCAAAGCTGCAGATGCAGAGCAAGAGTTTTGCCCTGCAGCTGCATTAATAGTTCAAAACATTACACTATCGACACGAAGACAGAGCCATGCAAAACTAGCACAAATATTGAGGTATTGAATAGGACGTGACAGCGTCAATCTCTTTGCAGACTGCTACTCTGTAAGAGATTTGCTACTGCATTCAGATTATTTTTCCCCAGCAAGTGTGAGCCTGAGACCCCTTGGCTGACATTTATGAGGACTTATTTCCTCCTTCTGAAGTAGGAAATCTCCTCTCCCTCCTTCTGTTCTTACTGCAACCTTTACATAGGAATTCTGTCATTGCATTTCAAACAGGCTCAGAGAGAGTGAAGCTCAAAACACTTCCATCCTCACCACCTTCCAGAAATGCCAGCATTATAAAGCGTGTCCCAAGTGGCTTCTAACCTTTCCCAGCTCACCCAAGCTAGAGATGCATAAATAGCCGGTCTGAAATAAGAAGAAAACTTTGATTTCAAAGCTCTGCTGATATTCACCCAATGCTTTCAAAATTTGTATCAACAGAATGCACTGCTTCAAATTCTGGTTTGAATGCAGATGGTACAAGTTTCTTCTCTGATGGCCTAGTTTGCCTCAGTAACACTATTATCTTTTAAATATTAATGCATTTCTGTGAATTAAGAATAGTTCAATGTGTACTTGAAGATACTCCACTTTTTTTTTTTATTTATTTGGTATTGTTGTAGGCAGAGCAAGTAACAGGAAGCCGACTTTTCCAAATACCAAAGAAGAAAACACCTGGAGAATGCCCCAACAGCTTGCGACACACGACTTCTCAGCACTGCACCTAAAGCTTCATCAGCCTCTAAGCCATTTTGGAATGTGTGCAAATGTGTTAATCCTTTAGAAACTGCTTACTCCTCAAAACCTGTGCATACGCCCCACAGCAGCAGCATGTGAATCGCAGCGTGCAGGAGTGGAGGATGTGTCCAAGGGCTGGCACACGCGCGAGACGAATGCGACCAGCAGCTCATTTCACGGGATGCTGCAGACTCCCAGCCCCACACAACCCACCCACGCTGACCAGAAAAGGAGCTTTCTGCAGCAGTAAAAGTTGATGGCAGCTCCTGAAGCATCCCAAGGCCCAAAGCAGTGCTAAGCAGCTGGCTCTGCTGTGGATTCCTACAGCCAGCAGCCATGCACAGCTGGAGGATGCCAGACCCTCCTCCATCTCTCGCCAGGCATGACAGACTCCCTGGGCAGCTGTGCTCTGCTATTATGGGACCACCTGTTACTTCTGGATTGAGGCACAGCTTTGACGAGTCTGATGGGGATGTGCTGCCCCTCACAGCACGTGTCAATCCTTCCCCAACCAGGACATGGCGCTTACCAGCCCTGGCCCCTTCCCATGTATCTGGCAGCACAGCAAGTGCAGAGACATAGGGCTCCAGGTTCCTGGAAATGTTGCAAACATGACCTTGATTCTGCCTGGAGGAACAGGAGATAAACACAATTTCATGTTGCACACAGCTGGTACGGTATGTGGTAAGCCAACAAGCCCTTTTCATTTTTACTCTTTGCTGTTGCTCTGAAGGCTCTGTCATTTATAGCTGCTTTAAATTTGTTACTTTTGATATCAGTGACTGGTAATACAATTCCCAGAGGAAGAACATCAATAACCTTCAAAACACTTTCATAATATTGACTTTGATAGTCTTGCAACATTTCCATTCCTATGATGTAACCCTTATGACACGGCTGTGACACTGACAGGGAGGGTTGGACTAGCTGACCTTTAGAAGTCCCTTCTGGCCCAAACCATCCTATGATTCTATAGGTTATTCACTGAAGGTTGTGTTGTGCCTGGACAACCTTTCCAGACAAGAGTAAGCCCAGTGCCTAGGAACCCAAAGTTCTCCTCCTGTGGAACATATTTTGGAGTCCAACTTTACTTTGTGTTGGACATGAGGGCTCAGAGGTGCGAGAATCCAAATTTAAGATGCACAGGGAAGCAAGCAGCACTGGGGCTGTCCCTCGAGGCAGAGATGGGTAGGTACAAGTGATACACCAAACTGCCATGTCAAGGCCACACAAGACTCCTCCATTCTCACTACAGTTGCTGGCTTTGAGTTGCTAGGCACGGTGTCCTAAAAAGGGCTCACCACAGCCAGCTGGGAACTGACGCAGCACTTTAGGAAACATTGAGTCCTAAGGCAAAAAAAAAAGTATCAGACTTTAATTTCTTCTGAATTGTAAGAAAAAGATTATTAGACACCCCTCTTTCTTCTTCACCATCACTCAGAAGCCTCAAATTTCCCCAGAGGAGATTAATAAACAGAGATTAGCATCTAAAAGCTCCTGCTGTAGGCTGTGTTAGACTGAGCCCAGCTCTCTGTGCCTCCTGTACAAATATTTCTAGACTCCCAAGTGGATGCCTTGAACTCTTAAAAGGAGCCATGAACTCTGCTAGTGCTGCTGTGCAGCTCAGAAGGGTGTCTCTGACCTGCTCATGAGAGCAGGAGATGCCTCCATATCAGACCTTTCTGAGGACTCAGGGTCCTTTCTAGCTGTATAGGTACTAAGGTTTCTTTCAGGGAGATCTTCCTGTACCGTCTGACTATCAGATTTTGTTTCCCTATTTCATGTAAGAGAGCAATCCAGAACCACTCCCAGGGTGGACAAATAGCTCTGGTTAGTGCTGACAACTCTGAATTCAAAAGAAGAGCACATATTCTTTCCTGGCTCCTTTTTGCCCCAAATCAGGTCTCGTTCCCAGGTGTGTCTCATACACTGAGAGAAGAGAATTTTAAACTGGAGAGTAAGCACATCCTGCCTCAAATTCCCAAGGCAGAAAAAGCAGCCTGGCTGCTACCTAGGGCTATTACTATTATTGGTGATGAGCAGAAGGGGTGCTACAACCTGTCTAAAGCAGCGCACATTGCCCTTCAGCCTAACCCATCAGTCTCCCACCCACTGCATGGGAGCAGCCCGGTAATTTCCTAGCAGATGATGGCACACTGATAACCTCAAAAGCTGTGTTATTTAAGCAGAAGGTGAGCTTTGTTTAGCCCTTGGGCTCAGGCGGAGTGAATGGCAGATGCTGACGCTACATCCAGTTAGATTTTTAAGCAGTGAGAGCAAATTTATCAGGTAAGCATTTGGAGACATGGCACGTAAGAGTTACCAGGTTCTTTAGTAACTTCGTGGCTGCATCTCACCATGTCCCTTGGAGATTCCTGCTGATCTTTCTATTTCACAGTATGCTCTAATAACAATCGTGACGTTTTGGCAATGCCTTCTGAAGGCTATAACAAATAGCAATACATTTGCTGTTAAATGCAGAAATTAACTTTTGTTTTTAAATATACTCACCAAAAATGTCTACGAAGTGGAGGTATCTTTATAAATCGAGTGCGGCTGCCCGTGGTGTACGCTCACATTAGCAAGGGAAAAGAGCGCCCAATGCCAACAACAGTGCACAGGTTACAAGATATGAAAAGGTAGGGAAGCTGCTGAATTTCAGTAACAGACACAGACTGTTACATGCAGCAAGTCATTTTTCATTTTACCCATCAGCTACTTGACCCAGCTACATACACTGGTATCTTCTGAGACATCCCAAAAAAGCAGCAGTAGTCGGAACATCCAGTGCCAGACATGGGAATAATTAAAGTTTAACACGAGTACTTTTAAGTTTGTAAATGCCAGGGAAAGCAAACGCAGATCAAAGGGTTTTTTCCAGCTTAGGCACTGATGCATCTAAAGCAGCATCTAAGAAACAGGTAACTGAGGAACGAACAGCTTATGAAAGAGCCCTTGAAATCCCAGAAACAGCAACATTCTCCACGACCCAAACCCAGAGTGCTCTAGGCATTTCCAAATTTACTGATTTTCCAGGTTTTTCCTGGCTGCACAGAATGGAAACCCTTGTCTTACTGTCTGTTAAAAAAGACAGACCAGTTTTTCCTTCTTCATCTTGAAGGTATCTGATCCTGAACTTCAGTGGGTGGTTTCTCACACATAGTTAACAACCCATTCAATACTACAAAGAATTATTAGCATTACTTTTTATCAGCGGCCAGAAATGCCAGCCTGCAGGTGTGGGACACGAGGAGAAAGAAGGAAAGCATGAGGTGGTGCTGCAGTAAGGACAGCTGCTGCTTCTGCCCCTATGGCAAAGGCAGTTTGCTGCTGTGGGCTGTGTGTCTGGCCAGCAAAGCCCCCCAGGCCTGGTGGCAAAGGCCCCCAACCACTCCAGGGCTCTGACCATGGGGCTTCACCATGCCAGCAGCAAGTGCTGGAGATCAGCAGGTGATGGTGGCCCCAGGAAGTTTCTGGATATTTATCAACCACATCTATTGATCACTTTTCACCATGCAGTACCTCAAGAAAAGATAAAAACAGGAGAATTGATCCGAGTGTCTGTTGTTAAGTGTGTCACACATTACTGCAGATAAGATTATTTTTGAAAGGAATATCGACCTCCTCCTATGTCTACCCTCCTGGCTGTTACTGGATGCTCATGGTAGAGCAGATCTTTTTCTCTTTTAATCCACATCCCGTTCCCCGAGACAAATTCTAGTACCCCTCGTACCAGTTCAAGTCTGCCAAGCTCCAGTTGAAAGGTAGAAGTCTATCCCTCACATTAAGGGACAATGCTTTTTGCAAAGTTATCTACCTTAATCAAATATACAGTGCTGTGCTTTACCAGAAAATTACCATCTTCAGCATCTTAGCATTTATACATACCCTGCATAGGCTTTTTTTTGCCTGGTAACATTCTTCTTTTGCCAGCAAAGACTGCTTGAGTCAAAGACTCTGCTCAGATGCCTCCTGTTCGTTGCTAGATACAAGTGTCTTCACTAACCAGCCACAGCTCATTACTCTCCCATACTGCCAGAGTGGAGACTTGGCGCTGACGCAGCAACAGCGTCATTCAGGGTGACTGCTAGTGGTGCTTCCTCACGAACAGCTCAACGGGAAAGATTTTCCTCATGGCAGAGACACGGGAGCTGTGGCTGCTTTCTCCCATTCATCAGGAACATTTCTGTTGCCATTGGAAGTGTTTCTGTCACCTGCCATGGCTGCAGAGCATAAGAACTGGCAGAAACATCAGCTGTAGCAGAAATTCAAGTCACTGGGATTCCCCATGTTATTGCCTACTCCTTCTCAGAAAAAACAGTCCCCTGAAGCAGCAGGCGCCCTGCTCAGAGCAGCTGTTCTCACCTTGCCTGCGAGGACCACAGTGCCAGCGCTGCTGGTACCCACTGCTCATTTGAAGCGGTTATGGTGGCACTGCCATCCTTCTGCCCTCCACAGCGTTCAGTGGCAGAGCAGCAGAGAAGCAAAGGGGATTCTGCTCTCTCGACACATGCACAAGTTTCATTATTGCTAAGCCTTGGGACTGAATAATGGCAATGCCCATCCCAGGGCTACTGAAGATGCTGTGCCACTAAAGCACAAGGGAGACCACGTCCTGTTCTTCCAGCCTGAAGGGCAGGTATTTCATGTGCTATGTGCTGTCTGCCTACCACATTAGGGAGTATTAAAGAAACCTGTAAAGGAATATATAATGAGCCTACAAGCAGAAAACCCAGTGTGGGTGAATGCACAGATTTCCCGCAGTCTTCTTTTGGCTCTGCATTACGAGAGCTCTCCAAGGGACGTGGCAACCCTCTCTTTAGGCAGGGACTGTTTAATGATGAAAACCTGTGAGTGCGCAGAGGAGATCCACAATCATAAGTACCTTGAATTTTGTCTTCTCCAGGTTTCCTGATGTTTTGGCATTATGTCAGAAACATTTCAGCTGGCTTGGTATTGCAAGAGCCTAGAAAACATCACAAAAATTCTTCCCTCCCAACTTACACACATGATTTGGAAGTGACCAGAACAAGCACCATGCCTAAGGGAATTAAAGCCAGATTGTCACTATTTGCCAAAAAACAAAGCACATTCCTGTCATGCAAAAAGCTGTGAGGTACCAACCAGGGTTTCTAACAGGACAGGTAAGTCTGTACATCCCAGTCCCAGAACTTCAAGGAGAGTTTTCAGCAATACCGCAAGCTCCCTGCCAAGTTCACTGTGTTGTCAAGTCATTCTTTTTTATAGATAAAGACACAAGGAAAAAATGAAATCTAAAAAGCATTGTCAACTTGAATGATTTTCCAGGTTCTTGTCACTAAACAACCATCATCCCTCAGAACATAAGAAAGGCAATAAAACCAATAGAACTAATAAAGGAAAACTGTGTGGAGCTTGACAGATCTGGCTGTCTCCGGCGTGTGACAGCCTATTTTACGGAGCAGGCAAATTGAAGCTGCAGCAGACTTGTCCACAGGATGAGCGAGACCCTGACAAAACTAGCACCATCTCCTTTTTTGTTGTTGTTGTTTTTGTTTGTTGTTTTTTTTTAAGCACTGTTAAGTTCTACTAAAAGAAGGTCCACTTTGAAAGGCCATTCAAAATTTTTTGCAGAATGTATGTGCAGCTGATAGAACACCTGCTCAGTAATCGCTGTTTAACTTCTCACCCCTGCTGAACATCAGAGCACGGTCCTAGGCTGTCCTCCAACACCAGTAATTTTTCACAGCTGCCGAAGCGATGCACCTCATCTTGTCCACACACAGAAAAACCCTGTAGTTTTATTTGTAACTGAACTTGAGTCCAGCCTGTGACTGCTTCCTCATTACCCGCATTTCTCTGAACACTGAAAAACCATCAGAAGCTTTAGAGGTTCTTACGAAGTTCTTCTAACTATGGCAAGCTAACCCTGAACAGTTTGCAGTGAGAGTCTGTTACCAAACCCAAGAACCTGTTAACATTTCTTCTGTGCACTCCCTGAATGAGCTCGCTTTTGAAGTCACTTATTTACCAATACATTACAATGGTCTGAAATCATTAGCAAAGTAAATTGTTTTAATTGATCTGAACTTTTTTACGAAGTGAGAACTTCACTTCTGTATGACTGCACTTTCTAAAGGATTAAAATAGCAAATTAATCACTCTTGGAGCTTGCAATCCATAAAATGCGCCTCATTCTGAAAGGCACGTGGTTGAAACAAAGAATAAAATTTCCTCGACTCTTCCACGCTTGCGTTTGTGGTGAACCTTATACAGGTTCAAGGACTTTCCTCTGCCAAGGGATGCACTGAGACAGCAAAGCACATTTCACATGGGAGGAACAGCATTTCAAGACGTGCATACTCTCACTGCACTATTTGTAAACAATGTTCACAGGACACTTTTTTTTTAGAGAAGGTAATCTTCTTTAAAGAAGATTAAGACCATGAAGATTTAACTAATTTTAATATTTCATTTGGTTTAAGCTCAACCAAAGACATAGGTGCAGAGGTCCTCTTAACGAGTACCTACACCCTTCTCAACCCCTCTCTACCCAAGTAATGGCAGCCTCTGCAAACAAAAGCCAAACAGCAATCCGACACAAACAAGGTGCACTGCCATCTCGTATAAATACATTTTCTAGGCAAATTGGTTTGGAGGGGTTAGAGGAAATAATCAATTTATGAAGGGAGCATAAACGTCACCTTTCAAAATAACAGTTTTAGGCACAGATTAGCTCTCCGTCCTCGTTGCTGCTGATAAGGGCTAATCACCACCTTAAATCAGTGTTTCAGCTGAACCTGACATTGGAAATCACATATAATTATACTGATTAATTTTGCTGAAAACATACAGTGTTTTGCTATAGAAATGTAAACATAATAAGGCAAAAGGGTGATACAAACAGCAAAAGCCGACTGCTGCTCGGAAAAACACACTCAGGTGCTAAAGACATTTGAGTGACTGCATTTAATAAAAGAGCAGTCCCGATTCCCACATCTGCCTACTCATTCTTGCAGAAAAAGCAGAGGAGAACTGGTGGATATATGACTCAGGAGCATAGTTGCAACCTACTAAAGGCATCCAATTTTACGTACATCAGAATAAAACGAAGTGGCACAACATAAGAGACTGCCAGAAACACCACCGGTCCTGCAGACCATCTGCATGTTCAAGTGCCTGATGTGGCCAAAGAAATGGGAGCTGAGGAGAGGGGCAGCATGGAAAGAGCAGATTCCTGGGAGTGAATTATTTAACAGTTAATAGAAGAAATGTAAGAGGCATCGCAACACAAGGAGATTGAAAGAGGAAAAAACCCTAAAATTAGGGATTCCTCCTTTGTCATCTTTGTACAACACTAGTATTTCAGAAAAAGTTGTAGCAGCTCTAGAAACGCGCCTGTGGTATCTCATCTTTAGGCTCTGACAATTTCTATGAGGGGCAAATGGGTGCAGAAATTCAGCAACAAAGCCTGGTAAATTCACAAAAGAAACAGCACTTAAAATGGCGAGAGATGTGCTGCTGCTTAGCTGAATCTTGCTGCACAATGTTCTGAAAAGCCACTGGAAGAAAATTGCTTTGGTTTCAATTTTAAAGCTGGACTTAACCAAATGCTATCTGTCTTCAGACACATTGGCAAGGAAAACTAGCAAATGACTTGTTTTTCCTGTAGCAGCTAAAACTACAACTGCTATCATGTAGGTCCCTTGTTACCTAAAATCAGTGCTCGCATGGCTGATAAATTCTGGAGTCCGTTCTTCCTGTGCCTTGCCTTGAGGGGCAGCAGCTCAAGTCTTCTGGAGAGTTTGGCTTATTTACGCACAAGCGCAAGACCAGTCTACAGCAAAGCACCTGCATGCCACAGGACAGTAGCACAGGCCTGATGGAACACAGCATTCTCCTGGGACCTTGCACAGAAACTCCTTCATGGTACGTCTTGCTGCCACGAAACAGAACTGCCTTAGGATGGGGCAGCACTCCACCTCCCCAAGTGCTTTGGCCACAAGTCACCCTCTGGTTTCCTACCGAGCCCCTCTGCAGCAGGTGGCTTTTGGTAAGGATGACCCTGTGGTCTGTCCTATCACAGAGCCTGAAGATAAATGGAAGGGAAAGGCAAACACAAAGCTACAGCTGAGTAACTAACATTGTGTGACATGGGGAAGATGGGATGCATTACTCACCCTGGTAGGTTTAATCTATAATTCAGAAAGATATCACCAAAATGGAAAAGAGAAGCTTTTAAGCAGCTCGGAAGGGTCTTCAGCTCAGGCATCGCACGCAGTTAGCATTTAAGGGAAGCTGCTAGCCCTGTGGCAGGAACCCACTCCTCACCCAATAATTTGATTTAGATGAGTCTCAACATTAAAGCACTTTAGAAAGAACTCATTCCTTTTCATAGGCCAGACTTCGGCTTTTTATTGAGCAGTAGGTATTACCTCCCTGCTTGATAACCAAAAGCCATCAGATCAGAAAGCCCTTCTCCTCCAGCCACTGCTCAGCCTGACAGTCTCAACCAGGCAGTTTGAACCTGCACCTCACAAGTCACAAATAATCCCAAATTACATTAGAAAGACTTCAGAGGATGCATTGAGACAATGAAAAAAAAGTAACCAAAAAAAGCCCCAAACAAGCAAACAAAATCACAGGTCACATAACATAAGGCGATATCATTTTGGTTTAAAGGAGTATAAATGACAGCCACCTTGCCATATTCCTAGAAAGACATTTATCTCGGGGATAATGAGATTTTTGCCAGGGCTTAGGGGCTCTTCTCCCCTTTCTGCTTCAGAGGGATAAGAGTTCAGAAGAGGGATGCTCCAATTGCTTTATGAAGAAGGTTTTATGTGGGTGCTGTCAGCCCATAACCTGCCTAACAGGGGAAGCATTGACAAGGAAAGTTTTTTGCTGGCTGAACTTGCCATAACTGTCCCCCCCTCGAGTCCACATTTCAGAATTAATGACTTCTGATACTTCTCATGCAATCACAGAGCTCCTGTGAACAGTATTTTGATGATCAGGGGATGCATTCATTAACAGGATGAACTTGAGGAATGCACATCAGAGAAAGGACACTCCCAGGATGCCCCCCAGTGCTGCCAAGACACCAAGGAGGAGACTGTGCAGGGGGGTCTCACCCTGTATGGGTTTGTGACTGTGCCTGCTCAAGCCCAGCACTGGTGTCAGCTCAGCATCATTTTCTTTCCACTGGAAGATTTCCAGCAACACTGACGAATCTTTAGTGCTGCTGGCTTGAATTATCTTCGCATAGCTCACCACAGTGATAAGTCAGGGAACTCAGTCTGGTCTCTGGTGAGCGCCCTAGCCTTGCAAGGAGAACCATCGCCTCTAATTGGGAAGGACCAGTAGGCTGCATCTGGGGAGCACAATACCTCTATTTCAGTGCAATCCAGCACTGCCCCCCCAGGGATGCTCCTCCACCTGTCCACATCCACATCGCAGCAGCCACAGGCCCCATATGCAAGTTTCAAGCTAACTAGAAATGATGGATGTCAGCAGGCTAGACCTGAGATAGGAGGAAATTCATCCATGGAGAAGAAAAAGTGCTGTGGCATGGGAGAGGGGAGGGATAGAGGTCACTTAGGGGGACACTGACAAAAAGCCCCTAGTGCGGCCAGTCCCAGTAAGGTCCAAGGCTTTACATCCCCTCTGATACCCCCCCTAACAAGGCTGCTTATTTCCCTGGATGCATTCATCACCCACACATCACCATTTTTGAGTTTACCACTCTTAAGAGCAGAATGATTTCCTTTCCTCAGGTCAGATTTGACTTTTGTTGCTCTTCAGTAAAATTCATTGTCCCCTTACTCAGTACTATGAAAAGTACAGAAGTGTATTCTGTACAATTTTGGGAACAATTCCTCATCTTATGACACCTTTTCTTAGTCACTTAATACTAAATCTTTTCAATTCTCTACACAGTAACTTTCCAGAGAGTGCTCTCTGCTGCCCCCTCAAATCCCCATCCAACCCCTGCAGAACGGGACCATCCAGCATCACCTGCAGGGTATCAGACAAGGCTGCACCACTGAGCTACGGAAGAGTATTACCATACTTGGTTTGATTCAATCCCTCTGCTTTTGTTTTTATACAAACATCTTTTTTTGCTTTTTGACCTCAGCTGCGTATTAAGAGAAACAACGACAACCCAGAACCACCTTCGATGATACCTTAAAAGAACCCCAAGCACTACAGGACTAAGAAATAGCTTTCCACTTTTCTCCTTTCCTAGCTCACAGTTAAAAAAACAAACAAACAAACAACAAACGACACACATTATAAAAGGTCTTGATTCTTGATGTCCCAGTATCCGAAGTACCCCATGTTCCAACACCAGTCTGACCTCAAGAAGCAATTTCCCATCCTGGCGGCTTTGCTCTCCTGGGCTCACCAAGCCCCAAGGAAGCATCTCATGCTTTTAAGAACACATCATCACTGCAACTGCTCTGTGAAGTGCTTTATCACACACATATTTTAAACTCTTGATAACACTCACACAGAGATAAGGAAATAGGAACTTAGAAATTGAGAAAATGTTCTAAAACAGTGACCTAACGGTTTATCTCCAGAAAATATCAATATATCTCCCAAAGCCTTACACATTAGTACAGCTGGTGATATCAGCCTCTCCGACCTCAAACAGAACTTGCTGCAATAATTTAGTTGGAATAATTTGCTCAAAAAGGGAGCCCTTGCACCAAAAACAATCTACCTCCAACACTCTAAACATCCATCTTTCCATTCTGAAAACCGGAATTGTTGGGCTGACACACTGCTATTAACTTGATGCAATGACTGTCCATGCACCTTTTACACAACGACCTTCAGCACATGGAAGAAAGGCAGACAGTGACCCCAGATTTCCATCCGTTCAGAGGTTACGGTGGGGCCGGGAATTAACTTGCGATGAGTGTTTCACACTGCTGTACAAGCCAGGACCATAAAACCCCTGGAAGCAAGATCCTGGCTGGTGTTTCAGGCAGCTCTTACAGACCAGCACTGCACCCAGGGTCCAGCCAGATCATGCAATACACAAACAAGGGGCCTGGGACGGAGAGATACTGAACACAAGGGTAATCGAGCCAACTCATTTAAAAGCCCACAGTTGGACCTTATCATTCTGGCTCCAGTAGAGAGCACCTGCGAACAAACCAGCCCCCAGCCACCCAACCGCCCTGTGGCTGAGGGGGACCAGCACCCGACTGCTGGGGCTGTGTCTATAATCCCTGGCACACTGCTAAAACCCACGCTCCCTTTGGATGCAGAGAGACTAATCCTTGGGAGCTCTTAGCAGAGATTTGCAAGGAGCTGTTTCACTTTGCATTGAGCTGGACTGGGAATGCTCACACAGCCAGAGCAATCAGAGGCTGCTCTTCTTTATTTCCCTTTTTTAAATTTTTTTAAACAAGCACAGACCATGCCCACAGAATCTGAGGTAATTTGAGTTCAGAGATGCAATAAAAAATAGCACGCCCTTCCCAGAGCTTTTAGACTCAAAATCTCATCAAAAAGAAATGCAGTTTCATAAATTATGCAGCCCTACCCTGCCTATCACATTTGGCTGCTGTGTTGAGTCTCTTCACCTGACAGTGGTTCTAAATTACGAGCACTCCTTAATCATGAGGGCTCCTGCTTCACACTGCTGAGAGGGCAGCCCTGTGCTGGGTTGCAATCAAACCTTCCCAGAGCCAAAGACTACTATTGCTTCTGCTGAGAATGCTCCCGAATGGTTATTTGGCTCCAAGGGGTAACAGCGCTCATGCAGCAATAGCCTGACCAAAGCATCCTTTTGGCAGACAAAATCAGCTTTCCCTGAAAGTCCCCAGGGTTGCTGGCCCAGGGAGTGTGGCAGGTGAATCGCTGAATGGGAGGCTGGCGCTGGGTGCTACCTGTGCTCACCCACTAATGGAACGGTGCAGCGCTTACCACTGGAGTCAGATCCTGGCACGGCACACGATAAAAACACTCTGAGCAGCCAGGAGAACTGAGCTTAGCAGAGAGGGAGCTGGGGAGATGGGATTCCTACAGACAAAAATAGAAAGTTTCAAAGCTGCAGCAAAGATAAAAACTACTGGAACATAGAGTCCTCCTTAGCAGCATCTGGCCAAGCAGCAAGAAACAGAAGGAAACGACCTATAAATAATACAGAGCAGATCTGTTCTGATCCACTGACCTATTTTAGGACAGGTTTACAGTGAAGAATAAAAAGTTTCAGCTGGATTGTGATGATTTAGATCCTTGCCCTGGTTTCTCAGGTGGAATAACCGAGTCCAAGTACAGGGAAAACTGTCTGTCTGTCCTCTCCGTTTCTGTTCTAGGCAAAGGGAAAGAGTGCATCAAGTGCATATTGTCAGGGAGGCGTGTGCTTCCCTGCATGGCTCAGAGAAGTGCCCTTGGGGCAGATGAGATCCTGGATGCTGTGACGGAAGCACAACAGGATCAGAGCATCTCCACCAGCACTGCAGCATCCCCACAGCAAAGGAAAGCAAACAGAAATAAGTCACCATTTATCAGCTCATAAGAACAGCCTTGGGATATGCAGCCATCCAAGTAACACTTGTGCACTAACAGGACACAACATCAACGAGAATATGCGCTATTAATTTCCATTACGAAGGAACGTGTTTCTTCATAGTTGGGGTGGAGGGGATTGGAAACAAGATACCACCTTTCCCATAGGATGCAAGGCCACGGCAGACATTGCTGGAGCCTTGTTTTCACTAATAGGAAATTCCTTAGGATTGTCAGCTGAATGCGAGGAGTACCCCTAAGACAGCAGTGTTTTTGCCAAAACATCCTCTTGCAATGACAAGACTGTCAGCAAACTTGGACAGCAGCCCTAATTTTACTTAAATAATCCTGAGTAGGCATTTCCTATGTTTAGATTGCATGCAGTAAAATGGTGACTCTCTGCAGGTGTTGCCGGGTACCTCAGCAAGAAATTCACAGCAAGGGACTCCCTCAGTCTTATGGTGTCCTGCCCTCACCACCCCTGAAACTTTCAAATGAGGCAGCAAATGCCATTGAGTCACTGGCTAAAAAGTTCTTCAAATAATACCTCCATGTTGCCAAGTACCCTTGGCCCAGGGTCTTCTACTCTTCTCTCCTCCTGTTTATCAGCAGCATCTTCATTTTACGCACATTCCGCCAAGGCAGACTAAGCCTTAAATAACCTCATACTTCATTTCTCCTCTTGCAGCCGCTGTCATTGGTACAAGCAGGGGCAGACAGCTCTGCTCCAGCTGAGAAGGCAAGCCATTTGCTGGTCTTTGCTTAAGTGCATTTTAATAATGCATTTTGCATGTGAGGAACAGTAAGCTGAAGCATGGCTGGGGAGCTAGAATGCACAGCTAGTCCAAAAGGAAACCTCAGGTTAAGCTTCATTTGCACAAATTTTAAAGATTATTAATAATTGTTACTTTCCTGAAGATGCTCTGAAAAATAATTGAGAACATGGTTTGGGCTTAATGAGCAAGCATGGTTCGTGCTCACTGACACAGGCAAGCTCTAGATAATCAAATCGATAGCCTGTTTATCTGTTAGTTTATTATGCCAGATGCCTCAAACCTGATGTGCTTTCTTAGCTTCCTCCTCTTCCTGTTTTCCATATATTTTCATTTCCCTTTGCCCTGAAGAACTTTTGAAGAGCAGAGCAACCTGAAAGGTATGGAGCAGCTCAGCCTAGGTCTTGCAATTGCAGGATTTCAGGCCACACAGGGCATGTGCTCTCAGGAATAGAGAGCAGATGTTTCCTTCTGTGCTGTGAGCCTGGCGAGTTGGGAGCTCCTTGCATCCACAGCATGCTCTCAAGAGATCCAGGAATTACAGAGCAAAATGGACAAGTTTAGGTGCAGACCTAACCCCCAACAGCATGAAGAATGAACACAGATATCCCACATCCATCCTGAAGTGGAACCTTTCTGCATTTTTCTCTTCCAGTCCTTTCCCAGGATCCTCTAGAGTGGTTTCTGGACCATGCAGTCTCACTATGAGAGGTGCCTGAAACACTGCAGATGCAGGAAAGAGTTTAGCCATTATGCTTCTAGGAGGGAAATTAAAAAAATTAGTCAAATTCATTTGCCACAGGTATTTTTGCAGCTAAGTCCGGATACCAATTAAAAACATCCTTGTGCAATAGGATGACATTTAGAACAGCCGTGAGACAGCCTCTGGTTTTGATTCCTATGAGAAGGCCATACTGCAGCTGCCACAACTGGCACGGTTTGCTTCAGTTCACCAAGCTACATCTGCTTGAAAATAGATTTGCTTTAAACTACATTCTCTTTCCTTACAGAAACATTAGCCAAGAAAGGAAGCATCCATATTCTGTGGAGAAACTGACCCAAAGAGTTTATACCCAAAGTGAATAGCGATGGGATAGCCAATCCCCACACGGAGACCCTTTGATCATTGGAGGGTGGTATACAAGAAAAGAGCATCATGATGTAGAACTCACACACTGCTTGCCCAGAAGCACCAGAAGTTGGTCACAAGTGCCATAGCTGCTAGCATGCCGCAGCAGAACAGGCACGCGGTGGAAGGTGGAGGCTGTGGCTGCGCAAAGCGTGTGCAGGAGGATGGAGCACTGCATGTGTGTGAAATGGTGTGATTTGGCAGCCCCACTGGAAGAGAGATCTGCTGGCCAGAGGCAGATCCCGCTCCACTAGTGGTGAGACTCCAGGGGGGTACAGCCTGCACCACAGAAGTTCCAACCACCGCTTGTTCTTGGAATCAGCATCTCATTCAAGAGCCCTGCAGCTCCCAACTGCCAACTTACAAACAATGCACTGCACATGAAAGCTGTGTGTATTGACCCAAGGGCTCCAGTCCACATCAAAAGAAGCAGCCCAGTTCTGCCACCAGGTATTTCTTTAGCTCAAGAGACTCCCAGAGGCCCGCATTCAAACCTTACTATTGCTCCATATGGGAGCACATCCAACCATGTAACAAAATATCACTCATGTAATTAAGCATTATATCACATTATTATATATTTTATTGCTCAACACGAGGGAGAAGATCATCTAATTTTGTACACATATGCTCCCATTTCCCCAGTCTTTTAACAGAGGAGACACTGCTGTTTGGGTGAAGATATCCCTATGAGCACTACCAAAGAGGGGCTCTCGCAGTGGCAGTGCATGTTGGCTTGCTAGTCAAACACAGACCCCAACAAGGTACGTTTGGTGGCTCCTACCTGCAGCAAATCGCAGTCCCAGCTCCCAGACCTTTAAATCTCCAACAAGTTTCGAGATAACCAGCAGACAGTAAAGGCTCAGAGGAGTCATCCTGCCATGGACCACACTTGCGTGTCCATGAAAATCAGTCAGGCTTCACAAAGCCAGGCTTAGGGCTGCCTGGCAAGGAAAGCATCAGGAAGCCACCGACTGCTGCCGCCACTGAGCTTTTATGCGCTTCCATAAAACTCAGACTGCTGTATTTTGCCTACACAGCATGCAAATTTTCACATTTATGTGGGTAGACAGTTTCTATAGTATTTTTTCAGTGATCATGTACAAAGCCTCGCACTTCTCAGATTCCTTCCCTGCTTCAGCACCTGCACTCCTCTGCTCACCTGCACCATGACAGTTGGGGGTACACTGCTTTCCTTTGTCACCTGTGCTGGATGTGCATCTTCTCTTCTGACTGTACTGCTGCTGAGCCCTGCTTTACCTGACCATCTCTAACTAGCTGGGGTACAGTTACAAGCGGAATGTATCACATACCTATGGATGGCACAGGAGGCTCAAACGATATCCCAAATCAGACCTGGATGTAAAACCAGCATTTGGCATCACAGGGAAGGAAAATTCCTTGTTTCCTTCCTGAAGCAGCCCATGGCCACATGTAAACACACAGCAAGCCAAACATCACTCTTCTGGACTTTTCTTTAGAATTATACACAAAGCCATGGATGCTTTTTGGTAAGAAGAGTTAATTTTCAGTCCGAGCACGTGGGAGTATGTCCCCAGGGAACAGCATAATGAAGCCCTAGTGTTGGTTGCAAAACAAATAGATAAATCAATGTTTCAATTTGCTCCATGAGAGCAAATGGGCCACAGTTGCTTAGCAATTCAAGGGACGTGACTGCAGGATCCTCACACACAGCCAGAGATGCTACCAAAGGTGCTGAGATTTTTACCACTGTAGAATTAAAATAAACATTACCTTCTGGTGACAGCAGCAACTCAAGGCCTGAAGGAAGATGCTATTTCTACACAAACTCCCTAAAATCCTCAGCTCATAGCTGAGCTAAGCAGCCAACACCTTCTGAGAGTATTCTTGAGCAGAGCTTGCAATTAATGAAGCACCAGGCTTCCATGGCTTGTAGGAAAAGTCATCTCAATGTCAAGGTAGAGGCTCTACAGCCACAAAGAGCCAAACAAAGGCAGACACCATATCTGCTGAGCCTTCCCACCAGGGCTGCCGGAGTGCTGCCCCAGGCAGGGTTTATAAAGGACTCACACAGCTATGCTCTGTATTACAGTAATTAGATCTCTTTAATGCTCTAAATCCATTCAGGTGCAGCAATGCCGGTCAACCTGGGGGCTGAAACCAGCTCCAGGTGCCTTCTCATACAAGCAGCCATCTGATGAAGGTGAGATCTGCCTGGTAATTTTGGCTTAGGGTGGATTCATTTCAGACAAGCTGCAGATTTCTTTATACTGAAGACAGCAAAAAAGGGATCCCAGGAAATTTCTCTGGGTAACAGGGTCTAAGCAGTCTTTCTCTCACACCGCTCTTGCACTCAATTCCCCCACAGCTTGTGCTGCAGGTAATTTACTGGGTTCTGGGGGTTTTATTGCCTGCACTACATCAAGATTTGCTGGCTCCACACAAGCCCCAAGCCCGTTCAACCTTGCAGCTGCCTGCTCTGGGGTTATGCCACCCTTTCCCCCAGCCACATGCCTGGCCTAAAGCAGTTGGGGACATCAGTCAGGTATCTCCACTTAGTTCCAAAGGTTTTTTGGTGGTGGTGGGTTTTGTTTGTGTGGTTTGTTTTTTTTTTCTGGATTTTTTTGTTTTTCTTTAGGACACCACAAAGTGCCCCACAACCCACCCTGAGAAGACCTAAACCCAAAAGAGCTCCAACACACCCTAAAGCCAACCAACCCTTCATGGGAAACAAAAAGCCACATTTTAGCTACACAGTCCTGGGTTTTTCTGATTAGAGGAGCCTGTGCTAAACACTTTTAAAAGCTCTTTTGGCCCCAGGTAATTCCTGGCATAATATCCTTGCTGGTAAATTGGTTTTGGGGGGTGGGGGACTCTGTGCAGACTAACTCCCTGTATTTTGCTGCCAGGTCTGTAACAAAGAAATGCTTCATTGTTCCAGAATATGGTAATCTCTCTCTCTCTCAATCAAACCTGAAATCACAAAAATACATTCCCCCTTAATTCAGTTTAAACCCTGAGCTGTTCCCCAGGTAATTAATAATGTTTGCAAATGTGCCTCCTTTGAAGGAATATTATCATAGTTTAGGTGACAAGCTCAAACTCGTACTCCTCTTTATAATTCCTAACATCTACTCAGGCAGCATTAATTGGATTCAAAGCAATTACACAGGAGTCATGTTGGCCCCTTTATATCAAATTCTAGAAGAAATTTTGCCATGCACTTCTCCAAGCCACGAGGCCAATTCCCAGCCTTTCACCTCCCAGCTGCCTGGTGGGCACTCAGCAAGAGGCACCAGGGCAGGTAGTGCGTTGGCTTTGCAGAAGCAAAGCAGCTCATATGTTGACTGTAGATTGATGCTTGTAGTGCATTTTTTATTATTACATGAGGAATGACCATGAGATGGAGACTTGTAATCCAAGGTGATAAATGGACAGTCCCACCTCAGTGCAGCACCTGTCCTAGGACAGAGGAATCACAGCAGCAAGAGAGGATGTGTACCATGTCGTTGTGTACTTGGGGACAACGTGCCCTGCTTCTGTGTGATCTCCCTTGGCCTGGAAAGCCACAAAGCATTTGTGGACGTTCCAGAAAAAGATTTGGCTCCAGAAGGAAAGAAAAAATTAAAAAGAATGTCTGTCTCTGTCTAGTGCTGACCCATTTTTCTGTGCTCAAACAAGAAAATTCCTCAGTTGTTTTAAGATGCACAGACACATGTGCGTGGCCAAGCAAAATAAAGCCAAGACAAGGGCCTGATGGAAGTGTGCCTGGGAAACGTCTGGAACACGGACTGCAGAGAAGTGTGTAACACTGGAAGAACACACATCAGTGTGATCCTCCACTTATTTCACAATCATAAAGATATCCAGGACACAATCCAGCACAATTTGAGGATCCTGGCTGCTAAGACACACAGGCAGCCAAGCCCTGTCTCAAAGTCTGCCATAGTATCTCTGGCTGATTGAACACGGCTTTTTTTCTGCAAAGAGCAAGCTTTAAATTAAATTCCACTCTTTGTAAACAAGATGCACCCTTTCGCTCAGGTGTATTTCCCTTTTCTCTCTAGAGACTGTTGCACAAGAGATTGTTTTAATAGCAAGTCCAACACACAGTGTCCATTTACCCCCAAAGCTGCTGGGCAAGTTGTGCTGCCAGACCCTGCAAGGCTACCTGAGTTCTGAACGCCTTCCAGGGAATGACCCAGCGCGAAGGTCCCACATCTGGGATGGGGACGAGGGCTGTGAGGAAGGCACAAAGCATCCCTTCAGATGGCAAAGGAGTCATGGCTGCTCCTGGAGTCCCAGCCACCAGGGCTTCAAACCTGAGGTCAGAACAGCCACTGTCTCAGGCATGCCATTGCTGGGGGTCCCAGAAGAGCAGAGAGGTTGTTGGGGGCATGCAGAAGAAGAGGCTGGGGTCAGGCGGTGCCAGTGGACCTACCAGAGATGGAGCAGGACAACTTCAAGAGGTGTCAATGGGCTTGCCAGAGCAAAGACAGAGCCTTGTGCGAGGGGCGGGGGGCACAGGGACCTGGAGGTCATGGCATTCAGACCGTACTAAACCCAAGGAACTGCGAACCGATTTGGTGAGACTTTTTTTACGCTACACCTTTTTGGGAGTACAGGAAGTCAAATCCAGCTCTGAGCTATGCTGATGGCTTTCAAAACCATAATACATTGTCTCCAGTATTGGCACTCCAATTATCCTCGGGAACATGCAAATAATCAACATTTTGCAGTGGTTTCCAGGGTGCATTGTGCCTGTAGAGGAGGCATCTGCAGAAACTGCTCTGATAGAGTTAATGGGCTGCACTGCCAGAGCCTATTTAAAATTCCAGGCAGTGCTAATTTAGTTTTAATGGGCACAAATTCAATTCCAGTGGCTAAACTATGCAAATAACAAATAAAAGGGAACCCCTGCTCCAGCAGCTGCCGGAGAGAAAATGAACAGCCACCCAGCTCCCCACCTTGCCCCAAGCTGCTCTCTCCCACCCATCATCTCCAGCAGACGCTGACCCTGCAGCCACCCAGGCTGCTGGCAGAGATGGGGCTCGCCCCCACACCCCTGGCTGATGTATTTATTTGCTGATGAGTGCAGAACTGACACTAAAGGGCCCTCAATAATACCAAGCCTCATTAAATTTTAATCAGGGCAGCCTCGTGCTAGCTCTTCAAACACCAAGACTTTGTGAGGGAGAAGAGATGCTGCAGTGGGGAGCCCGCAGCAGGGCAGGGGAATGCCTTGGGAAGACCCTTCCCAAAACACACACCACTGTCACCCTACCCACTGGGCCTGGAGGAGCTGGGCTGCTGCCCCGAGACGCGGCAGTGGCTTCACTCCGACCCTCCTGCTTCATGGAATTGCTGCCCCCATGCTGCAGGGAATCCCCCACAAAAGGCAGTCCTTCCCAGGGTGTCTTACAGGAATGAATGGAAATTATTTTCTGCTTTGAGCACTAAAACAAAGAGCTTTTGCTGTAGGCTTGGCCTCCGAGCTGCAAATAGGACGGACTTAGCTGATGCTCAAGACTTGCAGAAAGATAGCAGGGAACAGACCAGAGGAAATAAACAATGAGCAAACCCCAAGCTGCTCTTCAGGTGAGAACAGGTCGGGTATCAGAAAGGAGCTGGGAAAAGGCCAAGTCTCAGGTTCACTGCAGCACAACGTGCCAGAGCGGCTGAGGAAATCCGTTAGAGGGACAACGACATTGTGGTGGGAGTTTTGTGGGTAGCCATCAAAGATCAAACTTCCCCAAACTGAGGTCCCTTTCCCATGCTGCTGCTAAAAAAGCTTAACTCAAACTGAGTTATGTTGTCGAACTATTCAGAATTGCTGAATTAAACAGCTTAGTAACTTTACACACTCAAACCAGGGCAAAATGCCTAAAATATGCTGAGTAATGGTTGTCTAGTGTAGATTTCTTTCTTCTAAATGGCTAAGGCAGCAGAAACGAAGCATGAGAGCATCAAGAGTTCACATCCTCTGCAGCTATGGTAGAGGCAGAGCCAGTCCCTCTCCTCAATGTTATCGCTGCAGCCTCTTTCCTGACACCACAGTGGCTGCAGGGACACTGGGGGAAAACCCGATGTCAGCACCCAGGACACAAAAGCCTAGCTTTTATCCAGGGAAACTGAAGAGACTTCTCCCTGTTAATCACTTCAACCTGTATTTAGCAAGGAAAGGACGGCAGTCATTCCCACCTTCCCATCCTCTGTCTACGCTGACTGCTTGCTCCCCAGCCCCTGCAGAGAAAGACAGGCCAAGGTGTTACGATTCTGGAACATCCAGCTCTGTTCGGCACCCGTGGGCTCATCCTGCTCTGTCTCAGGCAGCATCGCTCACCGCTAATAACTCGCAAAGCATTGGGTCAGGTCATTCCTCCTCTGAATTCATTTACTCCTTGACAAAGGCTCATTATGTCATCAGAGCAGCACCAGAAAAACACTGATGGATGAAGGACTCTGCAAGGACACTTTCAGAGCCTTCATATGATGCTGCCAGGCCTGGGAAGGAGACAGCAGGGTAATGTGCTACAAGGAGGGAGGGATGCAAGGACCCGTCGTACCAGAACTGGGTGGATTGCACCCTGGCCCAGAGACTGCTGTGTGAGCTGTAGCTTTGCTATGTAAAAAGAAGAGCAGATGATTCCAGGAAGGACACATCCTTGACTGTCTTGTGTGGCATGAGAGGGAAAAGGGGATGCTGGGCCACGCACAAGGGCTGCGGTGAGCGTAGCAGAGCCCAACTCCTCACGCCTGTTGTTGTACAGGGTTACACTGTCCTCGTCTTTGTCCTCAGTGCTGCAAAGCCAGTATCGATGGCCGAGTACAGACGAGGCACAGCGTTTCTGCCCAGCGACGGCAGCACCTGCAGATGCACAAGTTGGGCATGCTGCCAAGCACAGGACCCTCCTGCTCCAAAAATCTTCCTCGCCCTGCCAACAAGCAAGGACTCATGGATGGATTTTTCCAGCAATTGCCTCAGCAGACATGAAAGGCATTAATATTGCTGTCTGCTCTCTGCAGGTGCTGTGAGCCTCACACTGTCCATATGCTGCATTACTGCCATCAGAGAAACATCAGCGTTCTCCCCCCGTTGCTCACAGTTGTTCTTACCTGTTTCAAAGATGGGATTTTCCCTTAAAAAAAAGACCAGACTGGGATGTGGTTTCTAGGAATCGCTCCCGTTTGGCACACCCCCTGAAGGGCTGATGCAAAGGCCTATGGTTTGAGCGAGCAGGAGTGTGCGTCACACTCGATCCCCCCAGTGCAGGTGCCAGCCATCCCCTGGCTGCCATGCTCCAACAGTCAGCCCCAGTCAGCGTCACTCCTTCATTGCTGGTCTTCCGTGGCCTTGCTGCACATGACTCTGTCAGTACAAGCTGTGCTGAAAGAGGCACATGTAGAAAACGGTTGTTTTCTACCAGTACCTGGCAAGGAAGGTTGGTTTCAGCTCTGTATCTCTGGCTGAATGTGGAAGTGCCAAGGCAGCACTTGTGGGCAGTAACCCACTGTGTTTGCACAAGCACCCGGTGAAGACCTGTAAACAATTCTTCCTGTCCAGTATTTCCAGCATGCAGGCAGCTGCAGAGTGATGGATCCCCATACAGCTGGGAATGGGATTTGCTTTCTCTGGCAGCAGCAGCAACAAAGAGGAGTTTCTTCCTTCCACTCTGGGACACCATCCAATACTTCCTTGACCTCTGCTAGCATAAACATTTAGCACGGGACTCTCACGGATTTACAGTATCATGACAGAAATGGAAAATTGGGTGAAATCACTGAGGTGAAGTACAGGAAATCTGGGACCTTCCTCTGGTGACCAGGACTGGTTCCTGCTCTTCTCCTTGACAACGGATTTCCCAGTGCAATGTTTCCTCAGACCACTCACAGTTAAATCTGGGCTGTGTTGGGCATTACAGTCAGGCATCCCCTTCTGCCCTCCATGACCTCAGCAAAGTCCTCCGGCACACTGCAAGTTTAAGCCCTGACACATTTTCTTTGCCTCCTTCCCTCAAGCAAATGCAGCCATTCCAGACAGTGTTCAGCTGTCCCAGGGGCAGTTAGAGCGGAGCATGTGCAGCTACCTGCAGAGCACAGCGCACTGCATCTGCCTGAGGCTAATAATAGGGTTGCACCTTTGGCATGTTTCTTTGTCCACATTTATCCGAGGGCAGAATGAATGTGTCCTCTTTTGTAACTAAGGATAACAATTTGCAAGGTACAAAGAGCCTCAGATGTCAGGAAATTGAATCTTATTCAAATGCAACAAAGATAATATGAGCAAAAGACATGCCCATCATCAGAGCAAAGTGAGGAAGGAGAATGGACAGGGTGATCCTGCTCAATGGCTACACTGAGTGTATTTGAAAAAAGAGAGACTGGGTCTTTTCATACCTTTGGCAGCACACAATATAATTCTAACGCTGGGGGATTATCACAGTCAGACTTTCTCAAAGACTGTATATTGAATACTTTATATCAGTGATTTCAGTTTAAATCTGAATTCACAATATGATTTCTATTTATAGGCTCGCATTCTATTTTTGAGAAAAAAAGGAGTTTATTTCAAAAGTAATAGAGTGATGAAAGATCATGTTTCCAAAAGCATTGATCTCCAAAATGATGCATACTGCTCACCTGAAATGTAATTTTACAATTAATTGCTGCAAGATTGCCTTCCAACAGCAGAAGATCTCCTTAAAAGTCTCTTCAAATCAGGGCGACCACTCTGCACTTTTTGTTGTAGCACATGAATTTCAGAAAGCATCAACTATGTTTGTAAATGCTAATATAGCAAGAAATGATACCATGTGCGCTCTCCCCGGTGCAGAAAGAGCCCATGAAGGCAGAAGGCCAACGCTTGGAGCACAGCTGAGAAAGCAAAACCGAGAGGGAGGATGCAGCAACACACTGACAAACTCCTGTGTGAACCATCCCCTCCTGTCAGAAGGAGCCAGCTGAGCAGAAGGACCATCTCAAGTCCCATTGCTCAAATGCCTGCTCACCTTGATCAGGAGGAGAGGTTTTGAACGTGCCAGGAGGGGAAGGATGAGCGGCTGCTCCAGGGAGAGACAGGATGTCTCTGGCTGGAAACACAGGGAGTGACTTGGGAGAAAGATCACCCGCAGCGTGGGACGACTTTAGTACTTAAAATACTTAATCAAAAAGGCAGCAATGTGGGGTGTCCGATTTGCACCGCTATCGCTTGAATTTGCTTGTTTTTCTTGACCCATGGAAAGCAACTGACATCCCAGAATCATGGAATGCCAGGTTGGAAGGGACCTTGAGGATCATCCAGTGCAACCTTTTAAGATAAACTATATCTATATACACCTATATATATTGCTATGTATTTATGCATATATATATAGTTTAAATGAGATGGCCGAGCACCCTGTCAAGCTGAGTCTTAAAACTGTCCAGGGTAGGGGAATCCACCCCCTCCCTTGTGAGATTATTCCAATGTCTAATTGTTCTCATGGTTAAATATTTTCTTCTGGAGTCCAACTGGAATCTCCCCAGGAATAAGTTGTACCCATTATCCCCTGTCTTTACCATGTGACTCCTTGTAAAAAGGGAGTCTTCATCTTATTGGTAGCCACCTTTTATGTACTGGTACATGATCTCAGACCCACCTCCATAACCTTCAGGTGCCAACTCTGCTGGCCACCAGTTTGGACTACTTGAGAAAGTCACTTGGGAGCATCACATTTTCATGCAGACAACAAGGAGTAAGTAGAAGAAAAATCAGCTGCTGCTAATTATATCCCGATGTTCTCACCTTTAAGTTTTTAAATCACAAGTGACATTTACAAATCAATCTTACTCTTTTTTTGGAGAGTTTAACAAGAAACATTCAGTCTCCAAGAGCACTTGGACTTATTCTGATCAGCAGTTTGACAAGAATCCATTAAAATATACTGGAGGTTGCTTTACCCCCTAAGGAGAGAGTTTAGTCCAAGGGTTTTTTCACAGCTGCCTTTTGGCAAAAAATGTAATTGGAAACTCATTTTGAAAGTGCAATGACTTGTAATGAGCAAGCTCCAAAATGCTAATCCTAGCAGTCCCTTTTTATTCAGATCTAATGATGAACTGTACCTGTGTGTATCAAAGGGAAGAGGAAACTTGGGTGTACCAAAGTGTTTGACAGCTATGCAAAGGGCCCCACCACATCCCAGAAATGGCCTGAAATTGGCCAAAAAGAAGGGGAACTGACTAAAACAACTCCAGTTCCATGTCCCGAGAAGCCCAGTGCACTGCTGTGTGATCTGCAGCTCTTCCAGGGAGCAGCTCAGGACAAGGAAAACCCTCGCAGTTCAGGGCAGAGCAGCCCAAAACAGGAGCGTCCTCCTGCTCTCTTCAGCCTCCCTTGAAATCACAGCAGACATTCTGTACCTAATTTTATCTGTGCATTTTCCCCCAAATTATGAACACAGGCAGAAGCCCAAATTCACACCACTGCACTTTAGCAGCCCTGCATAAAACTGTTACATCATAAGCACGATTAACCTCAACATGTTGCCACCACACTGCAGTGCACCAAACCACACCAGAAGCAGCTCTGCAGCATCGGTCTGTGGTGCATCTTGGTACCACGCTTTCAAACCCTGGCAGGAAGAGAGTTACGGGGTTTTTCTGAATGAAAACTGTAACTCCATCACCAATGCACACTTATCAAACCTGTACCTACACTTTTATTTTCCTTAAACCCTACAGAGCAGGTCTTAAATGTATCACAAATTAATAAAGTACAAATGATTAATATCTGTGCTTTTTGTGTAATCAATAATGTATTCTAATGGCTCACAAGGAAACTGGGGTTTTCCTTTAATGTACAACAGACTGCAATTACTTTATTTGCCTACCAAGCTTACAATTGCTGTTCTATTGTCACTTCAGCCATTTTGCTTTATTGATCAAATCAGGCTTGAGGGCCATGGCACCAACTCTTCTACCAGTCCCAACTCACAAATTCCTGCCCAGCAATGATGACTATAAAAGAGGTAACCTTTTTCTTTCAAAAATACGTTGCTATTGATAAAGGTATTTTTGCAGGTATCATCAGATTTTAATTAATGGTCTATAAAAAATAATCTATTTAGGTAATTGTCAAGTAGCATCTGGAGAATGAGCTTTCCTACTGCAGATGATGCAGAGCTAGTGCAAAACAGGAGGGAAGGTGGCACGTTCTTCAAACACACTAACACAGTAAGTGAAGAGGTAAAAATTGTGGAAGGCTGGAAAATAGGAATGCCCAAGCTATGAGCAAGCAAGCTATTCTGACCAGTGCTGATGCTGTGAAAGTAACGCAAGGTCCCATGCATTGCAGGATTTGCAGAATTTTAACGTGCTCCTTTCTGCCATGCTTTGCACAGGCTCTGGAAACCTCATTTGCTCCACCAGAGTGAGAAAAACAGGTGGCCCAAAAGCATCGTTCCTGCAGTTTCCAGTGGAGGTGATTTTCTGGAGACCAACAACCTACCCTACTTTGCTGTGGTAAAATAACTTTCTGTAACTAATCAACTGATTCATTAAACTTCCCTGAGGTGGGTGAAAGCCTCTCTAATTTAGCCAATTAATCAAGGTGCTATAGCTCCGTTTGGTGCGTAGGCCATGACAATAGTTTCTGTGACCTCTCTGACCACACAACTATCCCTCTGAAGCCTTCAACCCGACACATTACTCATTGCCAACTGGCCAGTTGGTTGCCATCTGTACGGAGGAGAGAACCACCAATTAGGTCTATGGATTGAAATTGCTGCCAGTGAGAATTAAAGCTGAGAAACAGGCAAACTCCAGCTGCCACTTCTAGATCAAGGTTTTCAAAACAAACTTCCTTTTTTCTCTCTTGCCCCCAGGACACAAGAGTTCAGCTCAGCATCACTTCACTCATCATCCCTGGTGGTAGTTCTGGACATCACCCCAATAGCTGCCTGGACTCCTACACTGCATTTATTTCCACGGGGACATCTTCCTGCCAACAGCTCCAGAGAGATGTGGCTTCCCACGATTACTGAGTAATTACCCATTTTCCTAAAATGTACCACTTCCAGCACTGACGTCAGTGAACAGAACTGTGCTTGGGGTCTCGCTGACCTCGCACCACCCCTCCTGCCCTAGGACGCTGCTGTCTTTCTGCGGTTAATGAACTTGCAGGCAGCACACCTGTAAGCATCAGAAGCAGTACTGTCGTGGCCCATCAAGGGATGCTATTTGGGATGTCACCTCTCCAGGACACCTGAATTATGGTGCTGAAAAAGGAGAGTTAAAAACAGGAAGAGTCAAAAGTTACAGGTTGCAATTCCAAGAAAAGAAAGAAATGTCATTTGCTTAAAAAAACCCACAAAAACAACCAACCAACCAACCAACCATGAAAAAAAGGAACTGGGGACTAAGACAAGATACATTTATTTGACAATTAATGCATCACCCTAATGCTGTACCCTGCGTCAGCAGAGCTTTCTGGGGGTGGGAGGGAGCTCAGACAGTTCCATTTTGTTGGATTGAAAATCAGTGCTCCAAACTGGATGGTGATGTAAACTGAAAACAGCAGCACAGCCTGCGTTATTTGGAGTGCATCATCTGCTCATGTTTAGAAGAATTTTGCTATGATTCTCACGTAAAGGGAAGACTAATGGGTTTCTTCCTTGAGGCAATTAAAAAGTGATTTGTCACAGGCTAAGATACATGGCTTTGTATCAGCAGATACTACTCTGCTCTGCACCAGTGGTGAGAGGGAAGGGCATCAGGAGCTGATGGCAGAAGCTGGCTTGTCTCAGGGAACCATGAGAGGTCTGGGTGAAAGGACCTCCCCATCCCAATGTGGCAAGATGCTGCAGCAAGATGTACCAACGCCAGCAGGACCCACAGCCTTTGAAATCTGCCAGATCATACTCTTACTGACCACTTAACTTTTCCAGGCAGCCATGCATTTGTTGGACTTTGGAACTAATTGTCATGCCTTAAACGTGGGTTTAAGAAGAGGCTTCCCAAATTCACAAAACCCCACAAAAAGATGGAGCAAGAGCTCTATCCAGAGATATAGAGAACTTTGCCTCCTCTATCTCACGTGGTCTACCTGTGCCCAGACTGCAAACAGGCCAAGCTACCTTTCCTCTCTCTGCTCATTCTCAGCTCCCCCACGACCCAGGACAGAAAAGGATGTTTCTGCAAGAAGGACAGCAAAGCAAAAGGATGGAGGTACTTGCATGCAAAGATGCTCTGGACTCCAGGCGATCACTGAATGTGACACAAAGCAACAGTAAGAGCCCTTCTGAACACAGAGAACACCTTTCTGGAGAAGATCATGCTCTGGGGTGTTCAAGGGTGACCATGAAAGCCCTGGCTCATAATACTGCAGACTCATCCTCATCCCTTCTCCAGCTAAAAAAGAGTCAGAAAGAGCTTCAGCTTGAGGCAGAAGCAAAGCTGGCAGTGGCTGTGGGAAAGGGTCAGGGAATCTGCCCCAACTCTGCAGCCCAGACTCCAGCCCATATCAGGCTGGTTGCACTGTGCAGCCTGAGGAGCGACTCAGATGCTTGAGCTCCCAAGCTGTCCTCACATGATGGCTCCACACAGATGGTTTCTGAGCTTGCAGTGGTGTTTCTGCTGGGCGGTGGGCAGGAGGTCCCGTGTCACTGATTCACAAAGGACCTTGTTAATGCCAAGAGCCACTCTCCCCTTCTCCCGCCATTTCAAAATCCTTTGATTCCCCTCAAGGCTCGCAGTGCATCAAACATTAAAAGGCTAGCGTTATTTTGAGCACATAGCAATGCTAAAGTTCAAGATATTCTGCAGATGGATTTAAAATCTTTTAATCCATTGTGAAGCCAAAATCCTGCCGTAAACACTCTGCAGCATGCTCCAGTTAACTGCTCATGCAGATAGAAAAAAAGCCTTTCCAGCTTACTCTTTGCAGATGACCTTGTGGTCTCCCCACCCCACGTCTCATGAACCTCAGGGGCCCAGCAAGGAATCAGATAAAAGTTTTTCATTTATTTTTGTTGGCATTGTTTTATGAGGCTTTCCTTTTATCGACACCTCAACTTCAAACCATTTTCAAACACCAAGCAAGGCACCAGAGATCAGCAGATATTCGAGGGACTTACTGAAGGTGTCTTGCTTTTATTCCCATCAAGCGTTCCTGTGAAGCAAGCTCTGTATTGCACATTTGCTGGGCTTTAACCTAAGCACTGGAGGCACCACGGTGCTGCCCTCCTGGTGTGCAGCCCACTGCCAGTGACACCCTTTTGCAGAGGTATGAGCTGCACTGGACAGCTAACTAAAGAGCTGCAATCAAACCCTACATGGTCCTGAAAGCTATTTCATCACAAACCCCTACCTTATTTTCCCAACAGAAGTCATAGCAAAAAATACACTGGATGATTTTGTCCAGCTTACTAGACAAGTAGATCAGACACCATGGTCCTTCCTATCATACTGGATGCATGTGCACATCATCTTGGTTTTTAGGGTGTGTGTGAAAATGGGACATTGAAGTCGCGTGGCTTGTGCTGCTGGAAATGAATGGCAGCTGTTTTTCCAGAGGCTAGAGAGATGCTGAGGATGCTAAGTGCGTGGGTACAAATTACTAGCTACCTGTTCCCAACACTACTATATGCAAACCCCTCATTTAAAAGGCTCATGTACTACCACTATCCCAAGCTCCCGCTGAATGTCCTCTGATCTTTTCTCCTCTGTGTGACAGAAATGCGGGGATCTCTCTGGAAACCAGGCAGGAGGTAAATTCCTGACCTCTTAGCTCCGGCAAGGGGAATGATTTCAGGCTGCAGAAAATGCTGCATTTTGTACAGCCTAATTCCTTCAAATGCATCCTTCACTGCCAGGAACGGGGATCTCACTTTGTGCCTGGTAGACTGATGTCCTATTTAATAATACACCGCCAATCACTCGGACCAGTTAAATTCAACACTGAAATACAGCCCCATTTAAAAGCATCATGTTCTTTTAACTCCACGTCCCCTCAAACATGAAACCATAAAGAGAAGGTGCTGCTGGTGCCCTCTGCACAACCCCTCAAACCATCCCCTGTGGATGATGCCAGGCTCCTGTGAGGTGCCAGCACTGTTGTCTGCCCTGCACCAGCAGCCCCAGCCCCATGCCCATGCACCAGAGCTCGTGCTCCTGCTGCCCAGTGGGCTCTGGCCCCACTGGGGGCTGCTTCATTCACCGGTGCATCACCCAACAAGAGAGAGGAGGGCCCCGTGCTGGATCTCACATGCCCTTTCCACTCATGATTTACGGCTCAACACGCCACACTCTTCGCACAGTAACTCCATCTGAGTGAGTTTGTCTCTGCAGCCATGTCCCCCCTGTTCTTCCATCTGGAACACCTATCGGACCAGCATCCTCAGAGTTTCCAAGATCCTTCTGTTAGACTCTTCCTGTAAATACTCAATTCCCACAGTCCAGGCACATGGGTCTCCCAGGGTGCACGGCCACATGTTCCTCCTGCTCCAGCTGGGCATTGTTGGGGCTGCTGCAGCAGCATCTCTTCGCCACAGAAGGCTGACAGCTGTTTTGATCGGAGTTCAAGATGGAGAGGCACAGAAAAGAGGCAGAGACCAATCTCACACTAAAATATGGAGCTCTCAGCGTAGCCAGCCTCTAGCTGAGACAACCACCCTCCTCCCCAGCCATCGTGCATCCTGGCAGCAGCAAATGCCAGGATAAATCTCAGGGCTACTGGGCTGCCACCTGAGCTGCCAGTGCAGTTTCACCTGTGTACGGAGATGGATGTTTTATACCCTTTCCAACATTATTTTTTGTCTCTGAATACAGATTTTCCCCCTTTATATTAGTATCAGTTGAGTGGCATAGTTTTAAAAATGTGTAAATATATTTAAATACTGTAGTTCAGAAAAAAAAAGAAGGCTGTCCTTTGTACCAAAAAACCATCCAAGCCTTCTTAAAAGAACATTCCTGTCCGTAAAACTCCCACTGAAACTGATACACAGTAAAATGCACTGGGTTTATACTTGTTTCTAATTTGCATTTATCCATTTAATAAATGCAGTTGCAACATAATACAACTATTGAAGCCTGAGGCATCTGGGAGCCCCTTCTGCAGCTCTCAGACGATGGGAAGAGGATGCTTCGCAAGGGACAACTCCCAGTAGGTCAGGTCTACAGCAAACCAGCCAGCAAGGTACCAGGAAGGGCTCTCCTTACATTGCACTTGACCCTCATTCCCTCCTTGTCACTGTGTCATGCATCAGTGCCAAAATAGCATCAGGAGAATGCTCAGATAATTGTTCATTTACAATTATAATTGCTCATGTCCAGGAGTAATCCAGTTTAAGCCCTTTACCATCTCAAATATTTAGAGAAATCCTGCCAGCTGCCTGGAGGGGAGAAAGTTAGGAGCCCTGAGAGAGCACAACAGATTTTCATCTTTCCAGCCCTGACAGTCTTTCAGGCATAAATATCCACCCAGCCTCATGTTCCTCCTCCCCTGCCCTCTCCCTGCTCCACAGGCAGCCCACGGCAGCTCTGGGAGCAGGAGTGGTGCTGGTGCTGGTGCCCTGCCTGCCAGCTGGCAGTGCCAGGACTCGCTGCCTGCACTGCACGCCTGGCACGCATCGCCCAGAGCCCTGAACCACCACAGAGGCCTCTGCCCTGGCAGCATCCCCTGAAAAGAGGCTTCCATTTGGCTGGGATATTTTTGGTTTTTTTCAGTTGTTCTTGGTTTGTTTGTTTTTTGAGGTAGGCGTAGTGTCAACATCTCCTGGGTTCTCTGCAGCCTGAGAGGTGGCACATGAGGATTGCCAGCACTGGCAGGGTCACTGGCATTGCTGCTTGTAAAGCCCTGCACTGGGCATCCCTCATGCGCAATTCCAACAGCTTCCCTTCTTTCACCAAGGCCCTGCAACTGTGCAAGAGATACTGGCAGCAACCCCTCAGACCTGCAGGTTCCAGGCTCTGCCAGTGGATATTGTGCAGATCTCAACGCTCACCTTGCAAACTTGTCATGGCTCATGATTTTCTAGGTTTGAAGGCCAGAGAATGGCACTGCTAATGACGAGCTGGACCCCTGCACAGCAACACCCACAGGAGTCTTCCAGCCAGTGGTCCCCACCAGTGACCCTGCTGAGTGAGACACACTTCTTCCCAAAGCCCACCAAATTCAAGAGGGGGATTCCCTTAACAGCTTGTTCCCTTGATAACTGCATTCACCATTCCAACTGTGAACACCAGTAAAAGTTTGACATTTGCTGCCTCCAGCCCAGAGGTACTGGATCTCTGTTGAGTTGTTATCTGTAAAAACTGCCTAAACGCAAGCGCAGTCAACAGGCTGCGATCAAATCACTGCTCAGTCTCCTGCCTTAGCTGCTTTATTCTCTCACTCCAAGCTCTCCTCTAAAACCTCTGCAACCTTCCACCTTTAGCAGTGAAGGGACCGTGACTGGGTGCATACTAGCATAACTCATCACAGAGCGGCACAAAGCCCCAGCTCCTGCGTAGTTGGACATTTATGCACTGGATGCCACTTTCAGAGACAGTGCTGGTCGCTGCTACCCCGTAAGCCTGCTCTCACCTTCTTCTGGATGCAAAAGCTTGCTTTTCAACTCAAACATGCTGATAACTCTGCCCATCTCTACTAACCATGGTCAGATTAATTTCTGTGGCAAATCTTCATCAATATTACTCTGCAAAACTTCATAAATAGCAGTGTTGATAAAACTTGCAAGTAATTATTTTATAATTTCTTTCAGTTGGTTGATAAAATATTGAACACTATTGGGCTCAAAAGTAGTCTCTAAGGGATGCTACCAGAACTGCCATTACAAACTGATAAATTTCCCATTAGCAGTCTAGAGAGCACGTGCCAGTTAGACAGTCCTTGCACATGGCATTAATATTTATGTCTAAGAAGACTGTGGTTAAAAGTGGAATGCCTAATCCTTCCCCAGCCTGAAGTTTTGTGAGTGTTGCTCTGCAGCCCAGCAGGAACATGCCTCTGGGTATACTATTGGAATATCCAGTTTGAACTTTGATGGTATTGCACAATATTTCCCTGATAAATCATAGGATGGTCTATAAAAGGAGCAATGGCTGCTCCTGAAGACAGTAACTCTTAAGGGATGACAGGTATTTCTTGCCTTTCACTCTACATGGACTGCTGAATGGGACCTGCAGCTCCTTGCAAGGTTCCCTCTGTTCCTGAAGCTCACTTCCGATGGGGCACACGCAGGATCTGTACAGGAGTGGTGCACAGGCTGTGAGCTTCCTTTTTAGTGCTGCAGCTGGACACAAATAGAATACTGAAAAATATATTCCCACATGCTTCAAATACAATAGCATCTAGTATTTCTTTGCTTTGCATCACAACTTCCAATCACCAGAGCCCAACCAACTCCCTGGTATAGGGGGGTTAGATTAAAAACTTATCATACTGGCTTCCTATCTCCTTTCTCCATTTCTGTCTAATGCTATTTTGGTATCTGACAGGAGGGAAAACCTTTGCAGGTGATGAACGCAGACAGGCTGATATTAAGGACTGTGGAAGTTTTGTCAGCAAGAAACCATCAGGCTATCAATGCAATATCAGAGAGAGAACACCTGGAGCTCTCCCGAGATTTTATGAGAGCACAACCATGGCAAAGTGAAGCCCCCTGTCAATATTACACTGCCAAAGAGAAACGTTCATCATTACACTTCAACCTGGTAAGATGAAGCACTGTTGAGAACAGAGGTCTTTTCTACCTTGTAAATTTGGTATCAGAGCTAGCTAAGACTGCTTGCATCATTTCTCATTTTCCCCATTCATGTAACTTGCTTCCTTCACACTGGAACTACATGTTTTGTTTACAGGTAGGGCAAAAGGGCATCCTAAACTAAGGGCGAATGGATCAGGGAGAAGATGTGCAGGCTGGCCCTAGCAAGTCATCTCTGTTTCTGCTCATGATGGGGGGCAAGAGCCCTGGGGGCACATGCTCCCAGCCAGACTGAGCAGGCAGCCTTGCCCACTGGTGCCAAAACCTCATCCCTCCCTGCACTACCTGCTTTTTCCCTTGACAGTGCATGGTAGAGACACTTGTTTTCACCAGGCACCGTGTTTGAGGCACTGACTTAGGGTGCGACGTAGCAGAAGAGGGGAGAAGTGTTCATCAGCAAATCCCAGCATGGCCAGCAGCCAGAAACACGGCAGGTCTGGTGTATTTACACTTCTCTCTTAAAGGACATTAATCTAAGTCAGAAAGATAATAGATTGCCAGGCAATGAAGAAATAAGAGCGGGTCTGTGTTTTACTCATCTCTGGTTTACCGTAGGTGCGCTCTGGGACTGCTGGGTGAAAACAGGGAGCGGGGAAGGTACGCACATGGTAATAGGCTCCAAAGGGACCAGAATGTATGAAGATGGAGGGAGAACCACTTTTCATCCTCGTACGCCTCATGATTTTCAGTGAGATAACAAAGTGCTTGCACATCACGAGACAGCTGGAGATGTTGCTGCAACACGGCAATCCTGTGACTTTCCTTATAGTCTCGCTTACAGAAAAACGTCCCGCGTACAAGCAGAAAAGATTTGCCACGAGCAGCCTCCTCTTTGGAGTCCCGATCTGAAAGCCACCCAATGTATTACCCTCTGCCTTGCTTAATACTCCTACAAATTCCTCCAGGCCTGCCACTGCTATTCTGCATTATTTTTACACTCCTCTTCTGCAGCACTGGTTTAATGAGAAGTGTGACTTCAACTAATGTGCTCCCCAGAGAGAAGAGGTCAATGCACGTACGTGAGGAATTTCTGATCCAGTTATGCAGGAAAGGAAGGATCTCCTCTGACAACTTCTGACTGCACAGAAAAATTAATTCCCCTTTCCCGCAGTTTATAATGAGACAGCTACAACAGCAAATTGTTAGTGATTTCGCAGACACCAAGTCAGTGTCACCGAGTGAAATCTCACTCTCATAACTTTGCTTTTAATGAAGGACCACAGATGTTAGACTATATTTATATTACAACTTGAAAAATGTTTCATAGTTTAGACTTCATCTATGTGATTCATTTACACTGACCTCAATATCTGAGCTCATCTGCAGAAATTTTCAATTCACAACAGCCAAGACAGTCTCTGTGCCAAAACCCAAACATGACCTGCTGCCCTCTATGGGGAAAGCCCCCAACAGACCTGTTGATTACTGCTGAAGCATTTCTCACAACTTCTTTCATAATCATAACTGGAAACAAAGTGCCAGCATAAATCAGAAAGCCTCAGACCTGGCATCCTGTCTTTCTGTGAAGAACAGCTTGCAGGGTGCTGCCACTCAGCCCAACATGAAAGAAGCCCAGGCACGGGGCACCGTGCTGCACCAAGACCCAGCCAAATGAGGTACCCACTGCAAAACCTCAACACCACCAAAAGCTCATGTTAGAACTTTTAGGCTTTAGAAAAACCCTAAGCAACCATTGCTTTGCTATGCCTTGTGTGTGCCAGTGTGCGTTGTGATTCCCAACCAGAAAGCAGGACATTAGATGACAGGTAACTGCAGAACGCTGATGTGCAGCAGCGCTGGGGATTTGCTGAGTGCCGAAGGAGGAAAAGCCCTGTCCTCATGCTTTGGCAGTCCAGTGACTGCAAAGCCCAGACAGGAGATTAACCATGGTTTGAACAAGCTTTTGCTTCCTGCTGCTGCTTTAGGCTGTTCAGAGCCCAGCACGTGTCCTGCAGACCCACTAAGATGCCCATGTCTCACACGTATGGAGCAAACGGCCCTTTGCTGCTGACGAGCTGACATCTCCTGCTCCCTGTGCCGCCAGCTGAAGCCTGACCCCGTGCAGCCAGTACGGAAACTTTGTTAACGTCCGAGCATGCAGGCTTCGGCACTGCATGCGGGTGGCATGAGGTGGCATGCACGGGGAAAGGAGTGCTCAGCCACACGGTTCTGGTGAGGGCACACACTGCATGGACAGCTGTAGCTGTCCAAGCTCACGGGGATGACCTGATCAGCTTCCAGCCACTAACACACTTTCCTGTTAATTCTTTTTGTTTGGCTTGCCCCTAAATGCAACCAAAGAATTCCATTATTCCAGGTAAAATGAGTCCTCCTTTCCTACTTATATACTGAATTGATAAAGACTAAAACCATTCTGCTGAAAACCATAAACTCCAGTTCTCTTCCATTCAGCTTATGCAAGCCTGAGGCAACACTGATAATATTATTACAGAGGCCATTTGCATAGGAAGAAATTTTTCTTTTGATTGAAAAAAACCAAAAAAAGCGCCTTTCTATATTTCTTGGTCTGCTTGTGGTGGAGAGAACTGTGGCAGCTTCATCACTATGCACTTATCCGAAGATCTGAAACACCACACCACAGGAGTTAGCAAGAAGTCTGGAGAATACACGAATGAGCCACCTACTCTGCATCACTGGATGCACAAAAAGCACTAAAAAAGACACCAAGGTCGCCCATTCTTACTGAACTCCTCAGCAAGCAAACACAGCGTTTCAGATATGAAAGGAACTTCTAATTTAGCAGGTGAATGACAGAAGAGGTTTAGTCTCTGCGCCCAGGGAGGCCAGTGGTGTGTGTGAAGAACGCCAGAAGAAGAGGACGGGACACCTTTGGTCCTGACAGCTGCTCCTTGCAGGACAGAGGTTCGTGCAGCGCTGTCTAGGAAATCCTCAGCTCCAGGCAGGCTCCAGGGCACATCCACTGGCTCGGGTTTGGATCACATCACACTTTTGGAAAGTGCTCACTCAAACCATTTTGCTGAGCTTCTCTATAATAATCACATCTCCCTCCTGCTACTTAGATGATTAATGGCTGGATTTGATTGAAAACTTGGTGCTGTGCCCTGTTTTCCAAAACCTCCCTGTCAAGAAACCTTATTCTGCTATTTTGAGAGGAGGCTTCACCTTGCTGCCCATGCCATTAATTGAATAACTATCAGTTCCAATTTATTCCACTTGGCTACAAATTAGATTTCAGCTGGCTATTTCGAAGCCCTGCTTCAACAAAACCTTATAAAGCTGTGTCCTTTTGGTGATGCCACTTGTCAGCCTGCATCTGTTCTTGGTGTATTAAAAGACAACAAAGCCAGAAACCACCAGTCTCTTAATGAACAGAACCCAATACGTTTGGCTTTGCTCTTTCTGAGTTTATCACTGCTGTAATGAAGACAACTAGGTTTGGTATTTAGGAGGCTCAGCATGTCTACCTGCATCCTGCAACTCTATTCAGAGATACAGAAGAAGTTAAAAACTGATGTCAGGAAACCCAACAGCATAAACATTCTCTCAGAACAAAATGCCTTGTAAATCAACATGTGCAGACATAATCACTAGTTTGCAGTAAATGCATTGAACTATGCTTGCAATGCTACTAACTGCTCGCTTGTTTGGGTTGCTCCCCACGTCAACGAGATATCCATGCAAGGAAATTCCTGCTACCTGAGGAATTACCATTTGGAGAGATAGGTGTTTTAGTATGTACCCCAGAACCATGACTCTTGAGCAGCAGAACTTGTCAAGCTTATGAAGAAATCTTGTATTTTATTTTAAGGGGGCTTATATTCTTAAGTTCTTACATTCCCAAACTTTTGTCTCATTTTGCACCGTTTCTGTCTGCTAAGGACATCTTCAGAAAGATTTCTTTTTTTGTACCTGTCCCTATATTTTTATGGCCGTGGTCATATGTAATCCAGTTTGCTCTCCTCATCACAATGGCTTGCCGATTCAGGCCCTGTAGAATGGGTCTGATAGGGCATCCAGGAAAGGCAGCGGAGGACACCCACTGCAGAGGGAGAAGTGGAGTCCACATATGAATGATGAAAGATTTCCTTGACAGCAGTTCTTGCTTAATAGCAGCTGGCCTCCATGCACTCTCTTCTAAGATTGCTGGGATGACCAAACCAGAATATGGACAACCACCAGCACATTTCCTTAGAAATGTCCCAGCACTGCCAGGTGGCACAGTACAGTGTGAACAAATACTTCTAACAGAAATGCTGCATCTCAGGCTTATTTGTTTTATACTTGCTAGACAATCCCAAATTTTTGGTGGTGTAAAAGCTCTAAACGTCCTTTGAGTATTGAATGTATTTGTGAGGGAAAAGAAGCTGTGAAAGTGAACATTGCATCCTTCATATAAATTAATCACAATACTGAATTTGCAAGGCACACTTCCCAGCAAGGACTGAAAGAAGATGCAATTAGGGAAATCACTGCCAAGTGAAAGTCTTACTTGGTCGGACGAGGCAGAAGATGTTTGTTTAGAATATACTGCTTAGGAGTAAGGTGTGTTACAATGTCAAATATTCTGTCCACTGTTAGCACTGAACTGAAGGATGCGCCTTCTTAAATGCACTAAAAGCAGTGACTGGCTGGGTGACTGGAGGATTTCACCAAAGCCAGCTCCTTCCACTTCGGAACAAACCCAAATGAACTCCAGCTCTTGCGCTGTGATTTTGTTGTCTTTTTGCAAGCTGCCAGCAAACCCTGCACCTCACTATCTGGCATGAGGTCCGCAGCCTCTCCCCAAACCCCTGAAGGACGACGCTTTTCCATTTGCATCTCTGCTCTGGAACAGGGCAGAATGAGGCCATTCTGGGCCTTCACGCTCAGACAGCCTTTGGCAGCGAGGACTTGTAGGAGCATCCTCCCCAGCCCAGTAACAGGCACCTCCAGTGCACAGTTTAAACTGGTGTTCTGTGATCGTAGACTGATTTACTTCCTATTAGAGTATAAAAATTAGCAACAGTAAAATGTCATGATCATCTCACACTAATTATGCATCTAATGAATAATTAGCTGTGGACATATTTGACATTTTGGTCATTAATCTGAGCAAGTGTTTTAAGCCCTGAACAAAACTCCTCTGTGACTGTGACTTGGTGCTGAGCAGCACAGACCTCCGCTATCGACACTCGCCGGCATCGAAGGGAGAACAGCCACCAGCTCTGGCTCCTCTTCCTCACACGACGGGAGCCTCTTCACAGCAGAAGGGCCTGGCAGCAGCAGCACTTTGTGCTGAACTCATCAGGGCAGCTGAGCAGCTCTGGGCCTGCCAGTGTTGTGTCAGCAGTGGAAGAAGTATGACTTAGGAAGAGGATTTCTGCTTTGCCACCTGGATTTGCATAAAACCTGGATATTTAGATGTGAACGTGCCATGAATTTTGTGTAAACCAAGACTGCAATTATCCATTATAAGTTGGATCTGGTTTTGTTGTGGTGGTTTTCGTTTTTGGTGGGGTTTTTTTGTTTGTTTGGGTGGGTTTTTTTGGTTTGGTTTTTTTTTTTTTTTTTACAATGAAACCATTACCCAAAAGAGGGAAGAGTGTGAACTCTGCATCTTCTGTACGCATGCATGTGTATATACACATCTTCTTCTCCACCTGACTCAGGATATTACTGACTCTCAGCCTCCTTTCCCTCTACCGCCACTCTTAACATTTTGTCTGCAAGGTCTTGGGAATGAAGGAAAAGAAGGGAACAAATCTCTCTGGGAAGGCAGAGGTGAACGCTGATGCAGCTCAGTTCAAGGGTTGCAACACACATCCACAGTTAGTGAACAAAGCACGTCTCATATTTAGGATGAGGGACATATCAAAAGGTCATGAAAGGCCAGCATCAGCATGAGATGAAGCACTAAAACAAAGAGAGAGCGCAACAGATGTCTCTCTCCTAATTTACTCCACTAGGATCTTCTCCAGATAACATACAATGGTGCTTGCTAATGAAGCATTTCAATCTTCTTGCTATATAGCTCATAAACAAGCATCCCTGAGGTCAGAGGCAGGAAAAGAATTGCTCCTCCTGGGCAGGCTTTGTCTAATTTTATAAACTCTATCTTTTGTCAAAGAGAAAATAAAAATCTGGTTCCAAATTCACAAGTAATTCTGACACAACTTAATTAACTCCTCTTGCTGAGTTGCATTTCTTGAACAGTGATCCCTCAGCGTCATGGTGAACCATGGTTTCCTTACTTTCATCAAAATAAGCAGCTGTGCATACACTAGGTAGAATGATTTTTGAAGTATGGGAGCAGGCCACGACATGCTTAAAATTACAAAGTATTTTACCTCCTCTATTGCTATCCATGATCTTTTACAGTCAGAGGAAATACCCCAAACTTGCTCCATTTGTCAGACCTCTCACCCCTTCATCCCTGCTGTGATGTTGGCTGGGAGTGGCCCTGGACTGCAGCCTCACATAAATAACCTGCAGAAACATGTTCAGCAATAAAACCGGCTACGCTGTCGCTGCCCTGGACAGCCGCAAGCACGTCTGAGAGCCCTAACAGTCCAGCAAGCCTCAAATCGGGAAGTACCTCCTTAGAGGTGTAGTTTCCCATGTCTCAAGCCTGTAAACTATGACCTGAGACCAAACCCTCCAGCAAGCAAAGGTGCCACACTCTGGGCTTCTGGTATCTCTTGGACAGAAACTTCCCAAAGCGTGAGCCAAAGGATCACCGCCTGAGCATGCGGGGACCACCCCTACACAGAGACAGCTTAAACAGACACACTTCCCAAGCAAGACACATTCCTCCCCATCACACTACAGCTTAATTACAATGCTCTCACAAAGAATTTCCATTTTTCCTACCATGGGAGCAAGCTGTGTAATGAAAGGCTTTATTAAAACGAAATGTGAAACATGATATTAATTAATGAGGCTGTGCAGGTGTGTTCAGGAAAGCTCCACGCTCCTTGAAGGGAGCCAGATTAGGGGTTAGCTGCAGCGTAACACCCCTGTCACTGTGAAGTACGAGGTTCCCTGTCATTACGTCTTCATACGCATAGCCGCGTGCTGTGACTCGGGTTTGCATTCAGATGGGAAATGCTGAGGAGCACCTGGGGAAGAGATGGTAAAAATGCGTTCCCTGCAGTAATCCGGTATGACTTTTAAAACAAACCCAGCTCATGACGCATCCTTGCCACTATAGTGCCTGAACTGAGATCTAACCAGGCACCTGTCAGAATTTCTGAGTGAGAATTAACGTGGGCCAATAGCACTAAGGTCAAAATGCCTAAATGTGCAGAAAACCACGAGCTTAGAGACAGGCTGCTCTGCCATCGACATTAAAACTCCCCCAGCTGGAAAGCCAACGAGAGCTGCAGCTAGGTTACCACCAACTTGCAGAATGCGTGCTGCTTCTTTTTTTTTACATTCAGACCACATCTGTTTGTCTTCCATTATTTGGCTGTTTGTATATATGAAACAGCTCCTGTGTTGATGGCTGTCTGACTTGCACGTATAAAGACATCTTCACAGTCACGTGATGGCTGCGTATAGCGCGGGGCCACAAATAGCCCCGGTTTGTTTTCTTTTGACAGGAGCGCTCGCAGCACTGTGTAAAGATATTCCTCATTCATTCCAGGAGGCTTATTTGTTGAAATGGAGCAAATGGTACTACAGCAGGTGTGAGCATTATGCAAGGCTGTTAAAAGGAGGCTGTCGGTATCTTATTCATATGTCAACGTAGGAAAAAGAACTGATTCTATACATTCAAAGGCATCTAAGCTTGCAGACAACACTGGAGTTATAGGCTGTGTTGCAAATCCGTTTTCAGGGTTTCTTTTTGTAGAGTGGAAACAATTATGGACAGTTGTTCCTGTGTAGGTTAGACACCCCTGGTGAGGAAGGATGCATTAATCCTGCTACCAGCTAATCACTCCATGGAAGCAAAGGCCATCCGCAGATCTGGTAGCTTCTGCCATTAAAAAGGCTGCATTCTGTCTCATTACTCCCGTTCCAGAAAAAC
Source organism: Chloroceryle amazona (assembly GCA_027560015.1). Lineage (NCBI taxonomy): Eukaryota > Metazoa > Chordata > Aves > Coraciiformes > Cerylidae > Chloroceryle > Chloroceryle amazona. The sequence continues at coordinate 56,251 of JANHFX010027954.1, forward strand.
CCACCCTGAACCGACAGACCGCAGCATCGCAGGGTGTTCAGGAGAGGTGCCCGTGTGCCTCTGGTGGTCCCGCACCTGTCCTCGGCAGCACTGCTGCATGCCCAGGCACCCCACGCTGCCTGCCCGTGCCCTTCCCGGAGGAACGAGGGGCAGCAGCGGGGCTGGGCCCCAGGCACACC